>VTPC01008161.1:0-59216 GCA_011009095.1 Ignelater luminosus
ACTCATTAATTACTTTGTTGACAAATTCGCGTCCATTATCGGAATACAGAAGGAGCACCAAAGAGCGTAAAAATATCAACTAAGTGATATGCTACTTCTTCAGCTGTTTTAGTGCGAACAGCTCTCAGAATAACAAATTCCTTTAGGTGATCCTGATACACCATTATGAATTTGTTACCTGCATCACTTTGTGGTTGCATATCTATTAGGTCGACCTGACAGCGACTATTCATTTGATTATGCAAAATTAGTCTAGAAACTAAATCCTTCTTTTTTTTGTTCGTTTCATATGACAACTTTCACACATGGGTAAAAACAGGTTTATCATTTCTTTTGTTATGTTTGCATACTTTTTGCTCGTTTCGAAAAGTAATCTATTCCTTCCACCATGCCCAACTGCGCGATGTGCACTATCGATAGCATCAAACACCTTATCAATAGGCAAAAAATAACGTATGTCGTTTTCTGATGATTTAGCAATTAGTTTTTTGTTTCCGTTTATTTTAATAACATCAAATCGTCTCAATCGACTATACTGCAAAACCACCTTTTTCGCAACTGGCTTTAGATTTTTGATAGGTGTTTTATTTGTTTGATAATAATTATATAGCTTGGGAATTAATTAAACAACTAAAACTTATTAATGCTACGAGTGGCACACTCCTCGGTTATAACCTCAAATCAATGGTCTGCATACCTCTTCTAATAAGCTGTTGTATTGAGCTTTTGTAAGCACAGTAAAATGTGTCGAAGACTTCGTATCTCGGTCTATCATGGTTTGAATAAATTTATCTTTTCATTTTAACTCGGACATAAGGAATAATCGACAAAATCTATTATCACAGTACACAAGCTCGTCCAAGTCACACGATGCGCAAATGCGGTTTCCAAAATTCGAAACGGGTTTATTCTAAGTCGAGCAGGCATACCTAGTTTATCCTAGGTAACTTAAATAACTTCTAGTTCTGCCTGGAAATTTTAGGACAAATTAAAATTTCTTTCTCTAAAATCAGTTGTTCCTGAATTAGTCTGGCACTCCGCGTTTGGCCTAGGAAATTTGCGTTGTTCGTAGAGAGTGCAGGAGCTTTGCGTTTGTCCTAGTCAATACTAGAATATCCGGATTTCGGGTTTGTCCGGTAACATATACACACTCCTAACTGGCAAAATAAATAAAATAAAAAACGCCGCGGTTAAAAGTCATTATAATGACTTTAAAGTCTGAATTCAGAAGAAAAGAGAGCAAAAATATATTCTTGCTGATTTGTTAGATCGATTCTTCAAAATCATTCAAAACAGACTACACAGTGATTCTGTTAACGTCTATAATCTATTCCTGATGTTGTTATTTAAGGGACTTCGAATGAGGGACTTGGAGTAAACAAGGATATTCTGGTTTCTCCAATATTTAAAGTAAGTACTCGTCATCGATTTTATGATAATCAATCAGTCTCAGGAAAAAGTTCATAAGCTGTTTCTGGTGAAACCAATGGCTTAGCTTCTCTGCTTCTTCAATTTGAAAGATGCCATCAGGTCCCGAAACCTGGATAAGTTTTTCTTCAGTTATTATTATTCCAAAATCGATTTGAACCTGGAGGCAAAATATGTGTAGTCTTTGTTTTCTAAAAAATGCCTAGTCCCTATTTTGGATATTTCTGTGAATCAGGCAAACAGACTCTTCTGATTGTAAACCCTATTCTTTCCTTTCCAGTTTTAAATAATTTATTTAAAGTCTCACTTGTATATCTTAAATAGTCTTCACATCCGTCTTCGCGTTCTATGTTTATTAAGGTTCATTATGGTCTCTGTTTTAATCTGGTGTGAAGGGTTTTGTAAATTTTACACAAATTACTGGTAGAGACTTCATTATTACTGAGACATGGAAATGTTTGCAGTTTACCAAAGTTTTTAGGTATAGTGCTTTCTGTTTTTACCACCAAGCTACTAACGCATAAGTGATAGTAGGTATTATTATTTTGATATACAGTCAATGAATCGTTGGTGGATTAAGTTCCCATATTTCGTCAAACATCCGTCTACAAGTGCAACAGCCTCCTGTTATTCGTGATATTTTCTATGTATCATTAAGAAGTAAGTTTAGTGTCGAAGGTTACCCTTAGCTTTATTACTTCTTCAGCAAACGGAAACTTAGTTTCATACACGCATGATATTCCATGTTTACTAAAATCTCTCTTTGTTATAACAATATGACTAATGGTTTTCCGAAATTGAACAATCGTCTTTCGTTTTACATTATCTATCGATTGTATTCAGGGCCTGTTGAGACCGTCTGGACACTGCTTATAAACTTACTCATGGTAGAAATCATGACAACATCTTAGTAAATGTAAAATGTGCATCTTCTCAAGTTTTCTAGTTAGTCTTGTTACGTGTAAAAGTGGGTTTAGTGACCCTGTGAAATGACGTAGCATAAAATAATAACGGTATGCCTTAAGAAACAACTAACTCTCTTTTGTCGGAAATCGAGCCGGGGTCATAGGAAGGTTTAAATGGCAGAGAGCGATAACGGTAGCGTTATGATTTGAGAGAGCGCCAGTCTTAGTTAACTTTGACCGATATGAGTGAACAGCTGATCCTAAGACTAACCAACTATTCCTGTCGGAGATATGCTTAGTAGGGTTCTCTTGCAATAGCGGCTTATTTATATAAGACTTCCTGATGGTTTTGTTGATTTTCAGTGTGCACAGCCGGAGTTTTACAGCAACTTTCTCCCACGAACTTTATGCTTCCTGAGACAAATCTTACCACGCATGTTGCGTGCAAAAGGCAACGATAAATAAAGAGAACAGGAAAACATAAGTTCAGGTTACAATCGAGATTGTACATAAATACACAAATATAAAGAGATATTCGGTAAATTATTGTGAACAAAAGATGTGCGTTATAAATTCAAGTAGGTCAATGAACTAGTGACCTATTTTCCAAATTTTGTAGTATTAATAACAGAAATACTAAACGTAAAACTTTTAAATTAAAGAGTTTAGATAATAAACTGTAACCATTAATAAAATTCAATGTTTATGTAAAAAAAATCAACTATTGTAATAAAATTACAAAGGTAATGTAACGAGAACAATTGCAGCAAGCATTAACTCAATTGCTAATACAAACAACGTTAAATTTATAAATATCAGCAGTTCAAGAAGTGACCAGTTGCTTGAAGAGAGGTCGGCAATCTGATTCAATAGTTACGTTAAATATTAAAAACAATCTCTAAGTCGGTTGTGATACAAGCTATCTTAACAGTATTTATTCATAACAAGCTTTGTATGAACGTACTCTAATTTATTACTTCAGCATTTATAACTGATGCAAACGTTAATAAACCTTTTTTAGGTTTGCGATAAAGAAAAGGTAATTTATTTTTCCACAAGTGTTACTATGAACGCAACAAATAATCTCCTTAACAACATTTACACTTAGTTACCTAAACATTAAATATTGATTACAGAATTAAGTGAACTTACAGCTAGCATTCGTAGTGCGGCCTTGTGCCGTATAAATAAATCCAAACGATTGCGAATGGACACAAAACACTAGTACGAACTTATCAAGGGCGCTTAAATGCACTTTTACAATTTACACCAGCGGCTGTGCCGGGCTCGGCGCATGCACACTGAATCGTCGTGGATTGCCAAAGCTGGGTCAACCAGCTGTCGGGGATTCCCAAAGATATAAATATGTAGAGACAGGCTTTCACGTCGGGACGATACGGTAACACCTGATAGAGATTCTTTATTTAGCACAGAGACTGATAAATAAAGAAAGGTGCCGAAGCACAACGATAACTTCCTAAACTACAGGGAAAATATTATATTCGAAGATTAGGAGGTCGCGACGCATTTAAACTCCGTAACAAAGTTAACGGGATAGGTCTAATTAACCTCGGTAGCTTAAATCACACTTGGATTTCGCGAATTCTATACAACTTCAATGAGGAAGGTCTCCAGGTGAGAGACCGCAAAGGAATTAACACCGCGTTCTTGTTGAAAGCTCGGGACCGGCTTTTTCTCAAATTTCAAGCGAGAAGACAACTTGGCTTGACGCCATATTGAAACGTCTATTTCCCTCGATGAACTGATTCGCGAGGGTGACGAGAGAATTGTTTTCATTGGGGAAAACTGAGGCTGGAGAAAGGAACCCATTCCATCTCATTTGACCTCGGATAGCCTCGGAAAACTAATTTACATATAGTGTCAAGAAGCTTGATTTATATGTCTGCTAAATCGACACTAACCACAAAATTCTCGGAATAGAGAAATAGAAAATACGAAATTGAGATTGATGTAATTTTTATTCCTCAAATTTATTACTAGGGTTGAATAGCTTTTATTGAGAAAGGAAAAATTTAATATCTAAAGAAATCTACAGACTGCGAAATACAATTTATACTTTATAATTTCGAAACGGAATGGATTTTTTTATATACTATTTACAATAATTATTAAACGGAATTTAGCATAGCGCTAAATGAAACGATAATTCCTAAATGATCTTAACACACTATATGCTTTGGAGCAGGAGAGGTGGTACTGTTCTTGTGGGCGTCTTCTGGTGATCAATACAAATTTTCTACTGAATTGCAAATGATTGACTGGATTTCTTCGTCTAGCAACCTGAATAAGCCCTGTAATGTTATCAAATTTACCAATCAATCAGATTCTAAAGTTTCATTTCGAGAAGTCTACCATTTTTCATAGCGATGGATCTGTCAAAACACTTTCTGTGGTATATATTAGATAATCAAAAACTTCTTCTACCATAATGGTGTAAGGTACATACAATATTTCTTTTTATTTTTTGCTTTGTGTTTAGCTTCCAACCATGTCTTTTCTTTTTCTTCAAAGCATCCACTATTTCGTCGTTCTATTTATTTCTTGGTCTTCTTCGGCTCTTACTTTTTTGCTTCCCATACTCTTTTAAACTTATTTTGCACATACCTCCAAACCACTTTAACTGATTTCTTTCGATTGCTTTGATGAATGGTTATACTTGTAATTCTTTTCTTAGTATATTTTTTCTTATCCTGTCTGTAGTATGCCCATCAATTAGTTTTTCTAAGGTTTTGGATATCAAGGAAGGTCTGAATAACCTAACCTTACTGAAAACAATTTCTAGTTTTCTTCAGCTTTAAAGCTTCTTTATTTCGTCTTTCAGTAGTTGAATCAGTACACGTACTATTATTGCAAGCCCAACTTTATGTAACCCTGAATTTATCAATTTTTGTAATCAGGTTAAGATTTGATATTCCCTCTCTGTCCTTTATTGATAACTGTGCAGTACCAAGATAGTTTTTTTCCATTGCGGCGATCATCATGCTAATCAGTGCATCTTACAACTTCTGCTACTGCTGCCCTCTAAACGGCTGTGTTTAGCATCCCCTTTAGACGTAGACGGTTTATTTGATTGGTTCCTCTACCCGTTTCGTCGAGAAATTGTTAGCAGTCAATCTAATTTGCATCTTTGAAAATTTCAGAAGGAGCTGCATTGGATGTTTGCTTCAATTCCTCAAGAGTTTCAGAAATGTCCTTTGGTTGTCCTTACTTTTGTTGCCTCTCTATTTCTTAATAGTTGACTTTTGATCTCACTAACTGTCGCCAAAGTTGCATGTAGACTGCAGAAAGAATAAAGTAGCCTAGCCTAGTGCAACAGAGGGGCACTTGATCAGGTATGTTAGTACTAAATGATGTTCTGCCCTGCCATGCAATACTATAAATTAAGATTAAGGTTTTCACTAAAATTGTCTGAAAATCTAAACTTCTGGCAGAAAACTAAACCACAGACCACAGAAAATGTTTAAGGCGAGATTTTCCAAAATGAAAGATTAATGTTGTTGCTCAACGACACATCGTTTTAATGAGCAAAATAATGGTGTTATTAACTAAGCCGTTGCAAGTTTTACTTCATTCATTTTAAGTTGTTCATGCTTATGGTTTCAGACGTGGAGAATTATGACCATTCTAACAGTAAACAAACGTAAACGTAAACAGAGGTTTGCATATAACTATAGTATAGGTCACTAAGCTTAATACCGAGGAAATTTAAATCTAAGGTTTACTAACAGTCGACTATCAGATCTACATAATATAGAGAGAAGGTTGATATAGAAACGCGTGCTATTCGTTAATTCTACAAAGTCAATTTTGTGACCTAAAAAAAATACAAAACCAACAAATAAGTTCGTAGCAATTCTACTACAAATCAAATGATACCGGATCAAAGGTTTAGTTAATTTTCTTGAAGTAAATAATATGTGCAAAGAAATGCGAAGAAGATATTGCACTTATTTGAGTTTTATTTAAATGAGAAGCCTACGCTTGAAGTTTTTCTAAAAGAAAAAAAAGCTTTTAAGGAATGTGCAAATATCCACATCTACTAAGCAGCAGAATACTTTATATGTATAAATAACTAATTGTGGTTACATAAGGCACTCGTTTGCCTTGGTAATGTAATTTCATTCCGCTTATTTTAGGTGTAAACGTAAATTACAAAGTTACAACACCCTTTTGCAATGAGTTCCTCTCTTTTTTATTTCCGTTTTCTCAAACTTAAATCATTTTACATTTTCCGAGGGAATTTAATATATACCTATTTTTCCCCATGTTCTTTTGCTTCCAACTTGTTTTCAATAAGCAATAAAATGTCTAATTGAGGGTAATCCCCCGACTGTGTATAATTGTTAGAAGTCAAG
Organism: Ignelater luminosus; assembly: GCA_011009095.1. Taxonomy (NCBI): domain Eukaryota; kingdom Metazoa; phylum Arthropoda; class Insecta; order Coleoptera; family Elateridae; genus Ignelater; species Ignelater luminosus. The sequence goes on from VTPC01008161.1 coordinate 6,710, forward strand.
TTGCAATAAATTTCCCGGAAATTGCTGTGCAATGTTGTATTAAATGGAAAACGTTTAGAAAGTACAGATAGAGAGGAAAAGAGAGAACTTTAGAGCGTTATTAATTGCGTCATATCTAAGCGTTGAGCGCCGATATGCGCTATCTAAATGGGATGGAACTTTGACGTAAACGAAGACTTTTATAAATGTGATCTTCAACTCGCCAAATGTATTCACAACGGAGTCTAAAGTACTAGAATTTGTCTTACCCGTCTTCTACAGTCGTCCAACGGTAAGGTTTATAAAATATTGTTTGATTTAATGAAAACGAAATGCCTCGAGCTATCCCTAGTGAAAAATGATCTCATAATTCAACCCTTTTTTGCCAAATAAATATATACAGTGTATATTTTTTGCATTTTAAAAATTGTTCTTATTTATATAAGGACATGTTCACAGCACGACGTGATTTGTGGTGTGCTTCAAAATGCTATTCTTTCACTCAATTTGTACTGCTGCTTCAAGTTTTTTCTACACCTCGTCAGAGCAAACCAAGCTCCAAAAATCAGCGTCTAAAGTTGTCAGATAAATTTACCTCAATTCTTCCTATAGCCAGTGGCGTTTTTAGTATTAACATATAAATTTTTTAAACTTCCATGAAAGCTGCTAAACAGGCAAATTTAAAATTTCGCCTGGAACGACTTAGCCCTAAAACTTCAAATTGCCAAATTAAAGACTGCTCATAAAAGAGGATAAAATTTCATATAAACTTAAAAAACACGTGCAAGGTAAAATGCCTCGTCAGCTAACGAAGACCAAAAGTTGATTTACTAGGGGATCAAAGGGATTTGGAGGACAATATGCCTATAATTTAACCGAACCCTGGTGTATCCGGATACTGCTCGTCCAAAGTTATGAAGAGCGATGATGGTGAATGATTTATGAGGTTGCTACACTTTAATGAGTTTGTGATATAAACTACGTTGTAGGATCGGTATTATACAAGAGCCTAACTAAACAGAAGGAGATTTGAAAGTTAAGACGGTACGTGCTGCCTTTTTCTTTGTCAAGATTTTTGTAATATAACGGAAAGTAGACACTCATAACTAATGAGCTTATAACAAGCTCATCCCTTACATGTAACTGTATTAAACTTCGAACCCGCGAAGCCGTAAAAGTAAAGTAGTTCTAAAGAATTTTAAATTTAAATTATAAAGTACGTAAGAAAACAAATTTATTAAAAACCCTTGAGCTGATTTACAATAAAATCTGTAATACAAGAAATTTCTTAAGGAAGAGATTTATTCAACTAATCAACTGTCTCAAATGAAGTTGAAGGTGTTTAGTTCATTAGCGCAATACCTAGTAAGTTCATGGTGAAGGTTGCAATTCTAAAGTTTGAAAGTTTTCGTCGTTTACTTTTAATTAGATTGTTAGATTAATAGGTTCAGTACCTATTATGCACATGAGATGGCTTTATGGGCTATAAACAATTGCAAAATACTGCAATTATACGTTAAAACTGTTTCATCAATTCTTAGTTTGGTTCTGAGATATAAAGAGTATAAGAGATCTCAAATGAAACGTGAGCGCTAAAAAAATCAATTTCCAACTGAAAACTAGAAAGTTAAATTTTGTCCGTGCCAGTTATAATGACCCATATTTAGACATAAAAGATCAAACCGTAATGGAGCAGTTTAAATATTTTTTTTGTTACCCTTTATATTAAATATTTAACTAAATCTTTTTAAAACTCTACCAATTAGAAAAGGATATTAATAAGAAAAAAACTTAACAGCAAAATTAAAACCTTTTGAGTGCTTCAGTAGGATGCCTTTCTTCATGAGACGAGATTAAACTCCAACGTTACAGTAGAAACTTATTTCAAACGAAATAAGTATTGTAGTTGCAGTAGTAAAGTGGCTTTTAAATTAGAAATCTTTTAAAGTTTTGTTCGAGTATTTCCTAAAGTTTTAGTTTAAATGGATCTGGAAAGAATACTGAAAGTTTGTATAATTAAATTGAAGCAGCAAATTTAACTTATTAAGGCTGTTTCTATTTAAAGAGTATTAAACAAACAAGTACTTGAAAATTTTACATAATGAAGAGCTTGTATAGCGTAAATTTAATTAATTACTTATATTCATCTTATTAATTCGCATATTTTCTGTTGAAAATCTAATAAATTGAAAATGAAATGATCTTTCAGTGAAATTGTGTAGGGGTATCTACACTAATTAAAATATGGATGAATTGATGTTCTACGTTTGATTGTCAAATTAAGTTTAAACACCTACAACTGCATTTAGGAGACATAAACAAGAAACTTAATATTAATAATATTAATGTAATAATTAGTGGAATATATTAAGGAGTACCAATTAATTACTTTAAGCAAATTTCACAAAATGTCACTGATTTTAGTTTAGCAAAACATGTTTTGCTGTTATCAGTAAGACCTGATATTTGAAGGAAATTTCTATGTATGATAAACAGATTAGATACGAGAGTAGGGACAATCAAAATTTTTAAAATGTGTGGCGGTTGGGAAGAGAAAAACTATATCATGATATTCTACCTAAATTTTTATTTGAAAATTCTTAGTTTGAAATGTCAATAATGCTCAATTTATCTATATCAAGCAAAATGAAGGATCCGGTGCAAAAACCAGTAAAGCTCACTACAGTAAATTGTCCAGGAAAGATGAAAAACGTTTTAACCCCTCTATAACAGTACATTATAGCAGGCAATCTATAATAACGTCTGCAAACTTAAACACTAACATAAGTCTGGTTCTTGCACATAGCAGAATCTACATTACAAAATGAGTAAGAAAAAACAATCAAATTCTACCAACGAAAACTGTGTATGATTAACCAATATGGTGCCATGCAAACTACACGGTGTGCGTCTCTGCGTAAGAGAGCATGCACATCAGTGTTATATTCCAGTAGGCTATTCTAAAAGTTTTTGTTGAATGGTAAAGTAAATTGGTTTGGGGGGGGGGTGAGCAACGTACAAGGTCGATGCAGTATGTTTTGTAAAAATTCCGTGGCAGCAAGACAATGTGGTGTTTTGGTAGTGGTGGTGTTCTTGGTATAGGAAGGAGCTGGTTGCATAGTACTGGAAGTGTTGTTGATTTTGGGTTGTGTTGTGTTGGTGGTTCCATCAAGATGCCCATCTGTAGGAAGAATCCCCGCCCGATCTTTTCTGGCGGAGTCTGGCGATCATACATAGCAACGCTGTAGAGAAATTCTAGACGGATGCATCGGGGATGAATCTGACTGTTGCACTGTGTAAATGCAGTGATCGAATTTGGTTTTTCACAAGTTAGGTTTAGTTCTGCACGCCCAAAATTTGTTTGAGTTCTAACGCTAAAATCCTCGATCTCCCGGCGGAGCTTCAAGGGACAAGCAGACATCAAGCTCTTTGGAATAGAGGATGTTGTGGCAGTAAAAAGGGAGTAAGAAAGGCAAAAGGTTGGACCCTTTTAGGAAACGTCGGTTTGCTGTGTGTACAGCCTGGAGACTAAGCCTGGTGTACTCGCAGATGTCGCAAGTGGACAAATAGCTGCTTGTTAGCCAGACGAAGCAGGCGCGACTTTCAGCAAAGAAAAACTTCTCGTGGCGGACCTTGTCTAAGGCGTTAGGAGTTGAAAGTTATGGTGCAGAAGCTGAGAATAGGGTCGGTGGTGGATTTGACAGGAAGGTACCCGGTCTGATGATAGAAGAGAAGATTATGGGCGTCTAAGAATTTGTTTGCCAATAGCCTCTTTGCAGAGTTTGTGGACCATGACGACTGTTTCCTATTTCACAGCGTTGGAGAAGTGTCTTTAGTGGACATAACAGTTAAAAAAGGAGTAACGAGAATGATGATAGTTATTGGGAGGCGTTGGAGGGTTTCTGTTTGGCAAGAGAACAGTTTTTTGGAGAAGTATTGATAGAACCCCAGCTGCTCCCTTTTTTAGAATTGGAGCTTCTCCAGCAAGAGGTCGACGGGCGTTGGAGGTGGGAAGTGGCGGCGATGAGCGATGTTTAGGTCGAGGTGAACGTCATGCTTAACTTTGCAGAGGGCTTGTTTACTGCATCTTGCAAAACTTTTGGTGCTTGCATAATCCTAGTTTTTAAATAGTTCTTGATGGCCTGCATGTGTTTTGTTTTGTTCTACCCACTGCAGTTATGATAACTTCCTAGGTACCGTTAGATCTGCCTCCAGAAGATAATCGAACAAATTGGTAGACGCCTGTAATTCTTTTTCTGTCGTTACGTTCTTCTCAAACGTAACAGTATCCATTTCTGATTAAAGTTTCATACATCATTGAATTATAAACAGTATATTTTTGAGAGAAACCAATCGTCAAACTATCTTCATGCAGAGTTAAAAGCTCTTTTTGTAGATTAAAATATAAATTGTCTTGCTTGTTCAGAAGAATCTCTTAGTGGAGGTCTTCATTTTAAGTTTTTTGTTTTCGCTTTTTGTTTCTCAATGTCTTTTAATTTCAACAAGTAGTTGAGATTTTAACATTCTTCTGCATGCAGTATTATGTAAGGTTTTTGCTAAAACATGGAAGTAATTTAATTGTCTGCCTTTATAGGCAGAGCATTTGCATTTATCAATTCAAAACGAATTACACCATCAAAGATTGCACCAGATACCTAGCGATACCTAAACTTGAGAATTAAACCGTAGGGCCTATAGGTTAATAGTGTAAATTCGTTGTAAATCTACCCTACATAAGTTTGTCATCGGAAAAGTCCTTGTCTGAGATGCGTGTACTTTTATTTTAAAATACCCTTATAAAGACAAATCCAGCGGGATGAAATCTGGTAACCTAGGTGACTACTCCAAAGAACCTCTCTTTCTCTATATAATAGACAGGAGGTTTTTTTTATAGAGAAACTGACTAAAAAACAAACAGAAAATGCGAGGGCGCTCTTTATCTTGTTGAAACAAGCCGATTTTGCAAAAAAGTTTCTGTCTGTCTCCAGAATTGACTTAAAGTCGTCTCAGTTTTAAGCCTACTAGTTATTGCCATGTTATACAAAAAAATCCTAAAATTGCTTCAAAGATGACAAGAAAACACATCAAAGTAAATATTTGATTTGCATTTTGATGTAGCTGAGCTGTAGGAAAGCAGAATCATAAACAATAATATCTAATTAATTATTTTTTTGAGCAGCACAACTTATAAAATGGTCGATTTGTAGTTTTGTTAAACCAAGAAGCTCTAGACATAAAAATCTCTTGCTTATGCCTTTATGAAGAACGCAGGTGACATATTTAAGTCAAACATTAATTTAAACATAATGTAACATATACTTCAACAATTAATAACAAAACTCACCATGGTAAATATTGTAGCTTGTCTTGTATTAAAAAGATAAAAACTGCTTTCATTGACCTTAATTGTTTTCTTTATTTTAACACCCCTGGTGTGTAGTTGTTAATTTGCCCTTTTACAAAGCAATTATTTCTAATTTCCAGCCTCTTCAACTTAAATTAAAAAATACCTCTCCACATCAAGCATTTGCACGATACGGTGTTTTAATAGACTTTTAGGCACGTAGTAAGATAACTAGGGCAGTTTAGGGTAGTAAGTTAACTACATTGTCTTAATTTTCTGCCGTAACTAAGGTCCTATTTTATAGTTAAACGCAGAACAGGCACGTAAATTTATTCCAACGAGCTGTAACTTACATAAATCCAAGTGATATTACCATGATTTGGTTATTGTGTATAAAATATGGCATTTATTTAATTGAAACGTTTTAATGCGATAATTGCAAGAGATTTTAAAACTAAGTAATGGATAAATATAACCTTTTTGCATACTTTTCATTGCAGAATTGCTCAAATGTATAGGTAATAAGAGTTTAATGATCAAAAACTTTTGTCTAATCCTTCTTTTAATACACCCAACGAAAAAGACACAAAATTCTGCAATACATATGAATAATACCGCATTTCCCTAAACATAACAAATTAAACCGAAGTTAACAATAGAACATCTCTCTGAAAAAATGTTTTCATCTGTTCTATAACACGTCAACTCCAATTTTATACGTTATGCAGAACACGGAATTTGTTCTCAAAAAATTGTTAAAGCCACGTGTATTTCTTTAAAAGATGTAGGTTGGCAATATTTGAATAAATTTCTTTTACAGTTTTTAAAAAAGTTTTTTATTGGAAATTTTAAAAAGTAATGGATATGGAAGAAATATCTAGAAGGATTTGATATTTACGATCTTGATGTTAAACAGCTAAGATTTAAAATATATAGTGAAACGTAAGGTAAACTAATGCATTAAGTCCCTCATTTCCGGTATTGAAACAAAAACATTAGATTAAATACGTACGCACAGTGCAAAGCCTTACTTCTGATATCAAGACTGTGGCAAAAAATGGAATCCCAAAAAAATACGAAAACCACACAATAAATTCGCCTCAAACCAGCTAGGATAGTTAGAGCAAATCTGCTATATCTTAATTTACCGGCTTCTCAGCTCCCTCGGGCTTTCTCCCTAAAAGGTTTTGTAGCCAACGATCAATTACTGCATTAATTTATTAATTAAATTTATTAATTATCTTTAGCTAATTAAAAAAAACTACTTTTATACGAATTGACCCCACTAATAGAAATAAATCCGTTTCAGATTCTTTTCAGCTTTTCAACAAATTTTCAGAGTAATATACGTAGTTACTGTAAGAATACAAGTACAAAAACAATAATTTAAATGAAATGCAAACACTCACGGCGTCAAATTTTTGGATCCACTCGTCTCTTTTCTTGGTTTTTAAAATTTCAACTGTCTATCTTCAAACCCGTTGTTAGTTTTTTTTGTTGTTTAGTGTTTTATTTATTACGGTTTCTGGATCATAATTATTCCAATCTAATTTGAGACAAATTCTTATTTCCCATCTTTGGCATTCAAACATAGTGTGCTTTGCGTTATCTTTCAGTGGGCAGTACCGGCATTAGCTGGTTTCCTTTCTGTTGATGATGCAAGTTTATGTCCCTTATTGACTCATATTGTAATATTCTGTATAAACGCCTTTACTTTGTCAAGCATTTCATTTTTCTTGCCATAAAGCTCATTTCCTTTGTGACTTTTTTTCGTTTCTTTCGTTTTCTTTGTTGTGTATTATAGAATGTTCCCTGACCATAAAGTCGATAGGTAAGAATTTAGTTACTATCTACAGGGTTTCCGTCATTGCTGTCCTATAGATGCTTCCCAACCTTATTAATTTCTTTTGATCCCCTCCCGTTATGTTTTCGTATTTTTGGATTTTTAACGTTGCCTTAAATAGGAGCTTGCATACAGAAATGTGTTCTTTCTAAAGCATTTCCAATGTGATTTCTTTAAACTTTCTTTTGTCTTTTAATGGGTCATTTCTAGCTCGTTATGTTTGAGCTATTGTCTTATTCTGTTCAGAGGCATGTTAGTTCCGGTTTTTATCTGATCCCAATTCCTTCTTCTAATAAATAATACCACGTTGTGTCGTCAGGATTTCTAATTCTTGTGACGCCCTCAGACAGATTTATGCCAAGTATATTGTCATTATAAAAGAGACCCCAAAAGAAAACCTTGTTAAACCTCTTTATTTATTTCTGTTTCTTCATCTTCTCAGATTTGAAGCCACCCGTTGCTGAAATAGCTACTGATTATGTTAGATACAATTCTATTGGATACACTAGAAAGCATAATTAAAGTTGTTTTTCACATCCATTGTTACCATAAGACAAAGGTCTTTGGGCCTTAAACCCACCGTAGTCATTTAGCTTTTCTGCAGTCGTCCAAATAAGTTCCGCAGCGTTTCGGAAACCATATTGCTGTCCATTCTTTAAGGGGTTTCCTAATAAGCCTTGCACCAGAAAAATTTCCATATACTTACCTTAACTGAACAATTTGAGTTGCATGGTTTTTTCAATAGAGTCAGACGGGCGCTTTTATAGTTTCTACCATACATCTGTTTATCATTAACTGATTTGTTTTTGGTCTTTTTCATTATTTGTATAAATTCTACTAGTATACCATCCGGCCAGATGGCTCTACCCTCTTTTAATTTAGTAACAGCGGTGTTGACTTCTTCTTCCGTAAACGAAGTGACATTTTTGTATTTGCCATTTTCAGTTGACATTTCCGTGCTCTAATTGTGTTCTTTATGCTTGAGGAAAGATGTCTAGCTCTTTGAAGGTAAGTCTTTTCTGCAGCTTGAGCTTTCCTCTAACGATTTTGTAAGCGCCCCTCCCCCAATATATTACTTATTTTTCTATTCGTTGCGCATACCGGCCTAAGTACCTTTCTTGGCTGTTGAATAGCTTTTTTCAAATCTGCTGTGTATGCTTTTATACGGCTTAAACTTGTAACGGGCCAGTGCTCAAAGGTATGCACAAGTCCCGTCCAGACCAATGGTAGATGTTAAATCCCGTAGCTCATGCCGCAGATGGGGTGAATTCTCAAATAAACTTGGCTAATCTCTCACAAAGAGAAGCTCACCGTTTTCCAAAACTCTTATTAAACTAATAGATGGTCGTAAAAGAGGGCGTTAGCAGTCGTAGATCGAAGGGTTCTGATGGTCGGTCACGCGACTACTCGTGAATCCGACACCCTGTATATAGGCCTCTTGCGAAACCTCACCCTGTGTGTAACTTACCTCGTGGAAGCTCTATTAAAACTCGCTCTGACGTTTCACCAATGAGACTCAATACACAAAAGAAACACTGTATAAGCACTTGATTTGTCTTACTTAATTTTGCTAAGGAAGTCCTCTAAAGACTTCCTTCTTTTAAAACGATACAAGAGAGAAATGCCAATTCAATATTCACTTCTCTCTTGAGCAAAGATATCTAGTCTATAATTGAAATTTGGAATATACACTACGTGCTTTTTGATAGCCAAAAGAACAAAATAATAAAATTAAGCTACTTCGCCTGGACCAGAGATCCACTTACAAAAACAAAAATACAAGAAGTCGACCTTACTTACATTTATTAAAACAATAATGATAATAAAAAAAATGAGTCAAACACACACAAACAAAAATACAAAAACAATAACAAAATAACACTACAAAAGAATATCAATAAGAGGCATAAATTAATTTCTGTTGGGAGAACAGAGTCGATAAAATAATAAAAAAAACAGAAACAAACTATAAGAAAACCAAATTATTACAATAAACAAAGCGAAATGATTCTGTTACGTTAAAATTTTAAAATAGAACACAAAAGATCAAAATTCAAATATTAATTAACCCGACTAAGGTAAACTTGACCATAAATCGTTAAATATTGACAACTGAACTTTACATTTAAGAACAAAGAAATGATTGCCAAATTAGTAATTTTGTTGCAACAATTTATCAAACACCAGCTAAAATTACCTGGGAACGTTCCTGTTGCAAATTAGTTAAAAAGTTACTTGTAAAAATTATGATTCAATAAAACAATACGAAACTGATCCTGTCTAAGCAAAGTTTTCGTATAAAATATTTCACAGAGTTCGACGTTCTCCTAGTCTTTAAACATTAAAATTCATATAATAAAACATAGCAGGTTTTCTTTCTTACTCATACAGGAATTCTTTCTTCCAGAAGGTATGTGCGGACCTCTGTTTTCCGACGAAAGGCAGCTAGATCCAATAATTGAGAAAACTTTACTTTCGAAGAACAACCACTTATTTTACGTTAATCCCAAAAAAACAAGAACAAAATCCAGGCGTTTACACACAATTTTATAAACGAAAATCACTGAGTCTCAAGCACTATTAAAATTTTGCGGAGCTTCCAAAATGTAGTATACACACAGATGCTACACCAACGGGGCCAAAATGGTTGCGTTCCTACCCTCTACAATTTCTGCTTCCTGGAGGACACCAGCGTAATTATATTTGGGTTATACATTCCCCACGATAACGAAATTTATAAGCCTTGCTGTTGGCAAACAAACCACTTTCTTCCGCGACTATTGCGCGTCTCTGACACGAAGAAATTACGATTTCTCCAGTCCGATCTCTTTTTTTTTTTCTAAGAGGGTCGCTTCACTTAATTTAGTTTGAATCCAATTAGGGAATGTAGAGGTAAACGTCGAAGATTACCACACGTTGGTTCAAGTCAACAGCTATCCACGTAATGCCTAACCTCTGCGTTTTTTGTTACGCAGTTCGTACTTACGGAAGTGGGGTTAAAAAGTCGGATATACACCCTAACAGATTAAGACATTAATACTCTTTATGCGACAAGGGAAAATTTTACTTGTAGATTCGCTAGTTTAAATTTGACTTCCCCGAGACTGTATGACTGCAGTATTGCAACTAATGATTCTGGGCATTTGATATAGGAAATCAACGAAAGACACGTCTACAGGAGTCTAGGTGTCGAGACCACAAAAATATTAATTCTTTAAAATAACATTATAACAAACATTCGTTTAATGAAACAATTTAAATATTGCGCGTCAAGAAAACAAATATCCGAACGAAATTGAAAAACAGGGTCGGATTTAGTGCGAATTTTAAAATAACATTACAAACGTCTTGACTCTCTCTTCCGCAGTACACTATTTTGTTCTTCTTTTGTTAGTCTCTGGGAATGTTCTTTTGCTTACTATCATGCATTTTTACATACTGTCTAGTTTAATGCTCAAATTGTTTTTAAAGGATTCTAGTTTACGTCTAAATCCTTCTGTCCTAGTATTGACTGCTTCTTCCTCTCTTCTCAGGTTCGTTTTCATGATTCGTTACTTCAAAAATAATATTGTTTTGGTCACTAAGGTTTTCATTGTCTGTTATTCTCCAGTTTGTGATTTCTTAGTAAATGTGGAATGGGAGCCTATATTTAGATTGTGATACCTTGAATTAACATTACTTTTAGTATGTACATTAGATCAAAGCACTTTGCTTTAATAGCCTAAAGAATAAAGTAGAATTGAAAAAGTGAAAATGACAAAGCTACTAATCTTATATATGTAAAATATGACTGAACTTTATGGAGCAATTGTTAGCATGCAAATAAAAGTTCATCTCAATGCGTTAAGACCAAAATTAATAACTGTGATAGAGTTTTTAGCCTGAACGAAGTATTTTTATTCTCAAATAGTGCCTGTCTACCCACCTTTTAGAACTCATAAATTCTTTCACAATTGCTTCCTATCGACTTGATTTGCTCAGACAGAAGTTGTTTGATATAACAGGTCGAAGAGAACGAGCTTTGATTTGATTTTGTAATGTAGGCTTTTACTTTCGAGAAAATATCTGAAACACAGTTTCGAATTTCCTTTAAACATTATTCATGTTCAAAATGTTCGTGATGTTTTCAGTGTATCACGCTATTGTTAAGCTTTATAACACTCATTCTTTAAGGTGATCTTTACTACGAAAATCTGAAAAATTGCGGTTGAGCAGTAACCGATTTACGACCGTCATCAATTTCAACTTTTTTCTTTTGCTGAATTTTAACATCTAAAACTGTGTACCTGAGAGAAAAGTTAAAATCTTTGTTCAAATCTACAATAGTTGCTTGAGTAGTTCAAATATATTATGTTAAAAGCCAACGAAAGCAATTTAAAATTTCATCAATGTTCACAAAAGTAATATAAGCGAAGTAGAAATATCCAGTTCACGTTATCGGGCTGATAAATAATGGGGAAACTACGCGTTCTGCTTCTTGAAGACTATGCGGAGCGCTTGTTGACAGAGACGCGTTGGAGCGTGACTTTTCTTAAAGGTCGACGTTGCCGCTCTTTACTTAAAACCTTTATTCATTACGCCTGATGTGAAAATATTTCCGTTTCCTTTTATCTTCGTATTATTTACTAGTTCTCTTGTTAGCTCCCCTTTTGGTAAAAATGCTTATTTTGGGCCATTCGCCTGGAAAAATAGAAATTGATTGGAATTTTATTTATAAGCAACCCTTAATTGATGAAATCATTCGCGCTTCCAAAAAGTCTTTTGTCCAAGTTCTGTGAAAAGCTACATTTGCTTTATTTTCGATTTTTATACAAAATTTCATTTCCTCCATGTCTGCTGTTCTATAGAAATTTTTTTATATGCATGCATATTCTAAAAAATGGAGCCAATCGTTTGAATCCCTGTTTCATATGGAAAGAGAGATTTCTCCAACCAACCCAGTTTATTATAAAAATACGCAACACAAATATATTTCCTAACAATGTTTATCCTCTTAAAGAAATGCTTGATATTGCTAGCTCGGACGTATTCTGAGCGATTTATTATATCTTTGTTCTTGTGGGTTTGTTATCATATATTATTAATCAATCACTGCTTGTTATACGTATGTTGTAGCTGATCATTAGTTGTTGGCAAACTTTGAAAAAAAAAGTTTTGTCAAGTTCGTGTGCTACTTTTTGTTTTCTTTTTTGTATATCAACGAGCATCGCCCTAGAATTAATGTGGTCTATTTTTTGTAATATCGGTCAAGGTTAAGGAGAAACTTTGATATTTTTAATTAAATTTTAATGTTTTAATCCCGAATATTTATCTTGCAAAGTTTTATAAGTCAGAGAATAGGGCAGCTTGAAACTCAAACAATTTGAATTGTCTGAGTAGTTACTGAAATTTTTAATATCAGTTTAAGAATAAAATAAAAGTAAAATTACTAACTAATTGAGATCAGTGTTGTTTGCAATATATTAGGTACAGCGGGTTTCCTTGTCTTGTGATTAAAAAATTATTAAAAACTTACGTTCAAATACTTTGCTTGATTTGATTAGATCTCAACAAACCGTCCAATGAAAAGTAAAGTGTGTAGTATGTTTCAGAAGCCAGAACCTTAGCCAACTTTTTTTGATAATTATGTTAATGACTATTTTAAAAAAATCGTTTTTGCCTATGCACAAATCACGGCTGCAACATTTTGTATTATTTTTTCAAGTGAATTCTAAAATAATTTAGAAAACAATGTTGAATTAGTTCTCTGTTTACTTATAGATGCAAAACTTGAAATTCTCCAGTCTTGAGGCATATGTAAGGCTGATCGTCAAATTTTCACATAAAACTTACGTATAGTAATAATATATCTAATAAGTCTTACTTGGAATGAGTATATTTTTCAATGTTCCTTCTTATTTATAGTATACTTACAGTGTGTTTGACAAAAAATTCAACATATATGTTTCGTTGAGAAATATGTACCAATTGATGGAAGTATTCGTTTATATTCTGTGAATCTAATAGGTAATAGCGCTGACGACGCGACGCGTCGTCTTGTCGTTTTGTTACTGAATTTATCAAATACTAGACCTGGGAGGAAAATCTTTGATTCGGCAAGATATACGTCCTGTTTTCTGCAAAGAACACGGTAGAGAATCAACAAGTACAATGTAGGCTAACAGTGTGTAGGAATAAAACTTAAAGTAAACAAAAAAGAAGAGAGAAAATTGTAGTAACAGTTCTCAGTATCTGTTCTCTTTATTACTCTAAGAATCCAGTGGCGAGATAGCATTCCTTGTTGCTGAAATCATAAAATACCTAGAAAACTAAAAAGCCATGGTATACAATACTTAAGTACTATTGCTTAAACAAGTGCACGAATACTTTGATAATCTGGATTTTGCATTAGTCTGATGGAGGCGAAAGTACAAGTAGACGAGAAAGAATAAAAATATTTTCTAGACGAGTTAAATTACTTTCAATTCGTGTTTTAGCCTTTTATCTCTAGAACTGTAACGTGATTCTTATGGAAAAGGCATTAAACATGGTTCAGTTGCGCTTGTGCTCAGATAGAATTTGGTAACGAATTAAACCTCCCCGTTTGGTGGGGATTGTCCTACAAACGAGCATGGCTGCGCTAAAGACCGGCAATCTATAGGAGTCTATCCTGCCGCAGCTGAAAACGTCTTTAAAGCAAGTACTAATTAAACACATTCTAGTAATTAGTTAAGGTAAAGTAAATTTAGCTGACAGCAGTAATATAATTTACTCCAAACGCATATCTTTGGTTAGAAGTCCTGCTTGCAAACTAAATGGGCACGAGTCCATTAAAATTGGTAGATAAACAAAACAAAGCATAATTAAAGATACGACCACCGTACAAGCTTGTGGCATAAAGAGCAACGAAAGAGAACAAATCGTTGATGACAAGCAAAATAGGAAATCTGACAAGAATTCTATTTCAGAAATAAAATAACATTGTGGAGAAAGAACATGACTGTTAAGGTTAATCCAGAATTGTTTCATACCAGCTAAAACTTATCACTGATAACAGAGGAGATTTAGTTTCATTATGCCAAAAGTGTTCGAATTAGTCTGTTTTTAGAAAACGCATAAAATTATAGTGTGAAGAAGAGAGTATTAGAAGAATTAGAACAGAAAAAGACAGAATCATTTATCACATGGATGAAATCTGGATTAAATACAATATACCAAAGGTATGGCATATCAGAAGCACAAAGAGAGTATTGGTAGAAGTGAAAACTCCGTTTGGAGAAGGATAACGTAACGACAACGAATTTTGTATGACGATTTGTTTGATAATCCGCACGAAACAAAAATTATCACAAAGACATAACAGTAAAATTGGAAGAAAACTCGATTGTTGTCACGTAGCAATACCTCTTATCATAATTACCATTTATAGAACTACTTCCAATTTGACATGAAAAAAAAGGTCGAATTATAAAATAGTTGCAAGCGAAAGGCGTTCCGTACATAAACGTTTAAACTGAAAAGTATCTAGTGCATTATAACAAAGCTAACAAGCTACAGGGTGTGACAGTTTTCTTTTCTGATGCAGTACAGAAGACTAGACGAAATGTGTACGAAGAGAAGAGCAAAGAGTCTAGAGGCTTTCTATTAATGTGTTACATAGAAGACAGTAAAGAGTCTAAAGTTGGAAATTCTGCACTTTTCGGAAATGAAAGACTGAAAGAATCTACTGTATTCTTATGCGCAGGGTTAACGACGCTATAGCAGAAAGTATCTTAGAAATGTTATACCCTAAGTAGATTTTCGTTTCTCTCCGGGTTTGGGAATTTTCAAAAATTATCAAAAGGGATACCTTTGCTTTATTAGTATCTTTTGATACCATAAAATCGATTCCCCATTTCATTGGCCGTAGAGAATCTAATAGTAAAACTGCTCCTAGTTCCGAAAATATAGTAACTACGGAGATCCGATTTTCTTTCTCTGTTTGATTCAGATGTGTGAATGCTGTTGACTGATAGAAAAAAATATTTCAACCCCAAAAGAAGGAGTTTCAAATTTGCTCAAAATACCGTTAGGGTTAGTTGCAAATTTTGTAAGCTGCATCAAAACGGTCCCATCAAAGAAATATTTGATGTCTGTGAACTGAAAGTACGCCTTTGTCTTCGAAAAAACTTAATTCTGTTGGGGTAATTTTAGATGTTGCTTGCATCTCATCCTGAGATCGATCAGAGAGCAAAAGAAAACTTGATTTCTTTTGGGCTTCTCTAGCGGCGTTATCTTAGCTCCTGGGTGAACTTGGTTGGAACCATTGAATGCACCGTCAAGCGGGTCTAAAGAGAGGAATGTTCACTCTATGCATACCAAGTCATCTTCCAGATCAGAAATGCAAAAACAAAAAACTGTGCGTCAGCCCTATAAACTAATCTTTTCTAGCAGGTGCATCTTCATGTTTTCTATACGATTCTGTAAACATGGTGTCCTTTTTTCAGGACATTAAACATATAGGTATTCAACCAACAAGTATGATACAGTTGCAATATGAAATTTTATTATGAATTATTCTTTATATTTACTTAAGTATATACTTATTGCTAAGATATGTACTATAATATTACAATCTTTTATGGTAAGATAAGAAACAAGCATTCATATGTAATGCAACGTCACATTTAGCGCACTTTTTCAAACCCTTCTTGTGACACATCGCATTTGTCTTTTTTCAGAAACCAAATAGTGATTTTCACTATCTAGTTTTGATTCTCTATTTTGCAACTGAGATGGTTTACCTCTTTTCCTGGTGCATCTATTACTTTCCAATAATGTTAGCGCAATTTGCCTGTGGAAGGACAGATGATCCATTTTGCCGTCCTGTAGCTTATCGAGTTTTCAAGCATTTTACTCTGCTAAATCTAAACAGTAACTTATAAGGCTGAAATACCAATTTTTGCTACTGGCGCCAACTTTGTATAAACTGATGTTTTAATCACAGTGATCTCCTCACTCATGTATTTATTACATTCATAAATAAGGTGAGGCTGATCTACCGTGAGCCTTTCCTTTTACTTCTTTTAAAAAACGATAATTTAGGTATATCCAGACAGTTATTGTCACAGCAATGTAAGCTTGACAAAATAAATCCAAATCTGTCTCTAGACAAAGCGTTTGCTACAAGCTCGTTTGTTGTATCATGAGAAACTTTCTGTCCCTTCCTATTGGAAGGGGCACATAACCACTGACTAGTAAAATCCCAGAAAGAAATGAGTCAATCTCTATAATCTCCAAAGCAAGGTATAGTACAGCCTAGTACACTGTTTTACTTGTTTACATTCTAAATTGTACGAGGGCGGTTCATTAAGTACCCGTGTTAGAAATGAAGACACAATTTTTTTCAAAACTTTTTTTTTTATTTTTCAACATAGTTTTCTTTTAGAAATATACACTTCTCCCAACGTTCCTGCCATTTTTTAACCCCTCCAAAAAATAGGATTTGTCGAACTCTCCAAAATACGCCTCTATCTCGGCGATGACTTCCTCGTTTGAGCTAAATTTTTTTCCCGCGAGCCATTTCTTCATGTTAGGAAACACGAAAAAGTCGCAGGGAGCCTGATCGGGTGAAAACGGGGGGTGCGGCAGCAATTCATAACGCAATTCATGCAGTTTGGCGGCGACAACTCCGGATGAATGTGCTGGTGCGTTATCGTGGTGACACAGCACCTTCTTTTTCGCCAAATGCGGCCGTGTCTCCTTCAATTTTTTGTCGAAGCTGTCTAATAACTCACTGTAGTATTGTCCAGTGATCGTTCTTCCTTTTTCTAAAAAATCCATGAGGATGACGCCGTTCGCATCCCAAAAAATCGTCGCCATGACCTTTCCGGCCGATGGAACCATCTTCGCCTTCTTTGGAGCAGATTCACCGGGAGAAATCCATTGTTTTGATTGTTGCTTAGTTTCTGGTGTGTAATGATGAATCCAGGTTTCATCAACGGTGACAACTCGACGCAAAACTCCTTCGGATTTCGCTTAAATTGCTCCAAACACTGCTTCGAAGTTAACAGCCGCATCCGCTTTTTGTTCACCGTTAGCAATCGCGGCACCCATCGCTCCGACAATTTTTTCATCGCCAACTTATCATGTAAAATATTAATTGCCGTTCCGGTCGACACACCTACGGCCTCTGCTACTTCACTCACTTTCGTTCGTCGATCAGCGAGAATCATGTCGTGGACTTTTTGAATGATTTCCTCGGTAACCACGTCTGCCGGGCGTCCTGGTCGCTCCTCATCAAAAACGGATGTTCGCCCACGTTTAAATTCGTTAAACCAATTTCTAACTGTGGTCATAGATGGCGAAGTGTCCCCATAAACAGCATTCAACTTTTCTTTTATCTCCTCGCATTTTTTCCCATCCAAAAACAGAAAGCGAATTACCGAACGATACTGCTCTTTTTCCATCTTAGCTAAAATCACGAAACACGTCTTACTCAAATGGCTGTCAAATCCAAACTAACCTATCAATCAGTCTGCAATTTGTTATACCGTCGTTTGATAGATGGCAGCACACGATGATAACACCAACTTCCCTCAGGAACGCCTTCTGTCGTCAAACACGGGTACTTACCGAACCGCCCTCGTACTTGCCACGCCGAACACATAATGATTTTAGCAAGTAACGTTTCTATTGCTCGGGCAAGAAGACCACAGCTAGCCGTGCTGCCAACTTCAGTGAATTTTCTCTTTTTGGGGAATATCACAGAGGGTTGCACATGATAATTCTATCTGTTTGGCGCGGCAAGTATATTTCGAATAACTTTTAGGAGTATTGATCAGAAACAGTAAAGCATGCAAATAGAAATGGGAATTTTTAGTTTTAAACAAACCATGAACCGGTTTTAGTGCAAAATTATAAAAAAAGTGCTGTTGAATTTTAAATACTGCCCTCAGTGAGTAAAGCTATGCGGTCCACTGGAGGTGCAGAATTAGCCAGATGTAAATGCATTAATTAGCAGATTTTGGTTAAAATGTAGAGGAAAAGATAGAACGACAAAAAATATTTGCACTTTAGTGGAAATTAATGTAAGAATTTATTTCGATTGCTGAAAATGGTTAATTAAAAGTGACAATAACTAAATAACAACATATTGATTTCAACTTCGGAAAATAACTCGTGAAAGGTCGACAACAAAAATAAAATAAAAAGCATTGAAATCTCTTTGGTGCAAACCTTTAAACGTTACAGTGGAAATTTACAATCACTAAACGTCTTGATATTTAAATTTGACATCAATTAAAAATTTTCCTACTGATGTAGTAATCTATCACAACATTTTGTTCACGTTTTAATGGTTCATTGAAAATTTCAACTTCGTTTTCATAACTCAATTAAATTTTAATAAAGTTTCCTTATGGTATATATATGTTGGCTTAACCGTATTTAACGCTTTACAATTTTAGGAATTAATTTACTTTTTATGATCATGTCGTACACGAAAACGAAGTATCATAAAACGCAAGACAATAACTTCGTGATCCATAAAATTACAAAGGTCGTATAAAATCCTTCATCAACATTACGTAAAATTACATTTCATTATTGGTTTATTCAAGCTGACAATATCGTTAATAAGTGTTTTATTACTAAATTTTTTGTACAGACCTTGGGCGTAGTTTTTTAATATAGTCGTAAAAAATTGAAAGAATGTTTTTAGACGATCTTTAAAAGTATAAAACAGTAGGAAACTTCTATAACAAGAAGTTCTCCTTTTATGCTCAAATATTTTCTTACAAAAAGGAAATATAAGCAGCAAGTTTTTCTTCTGATAAAATTCCAGAGATAACGTTAAAACCAAAGTCTTTATTTAACTGAAAATACTAAAGGTGGTTACATAAAGGCGTCGACATATAACATTAATGTCTTTGAAGTGAATTGCTTGAGGTCGGGTAACTTACAGTTTTGCTTCAAGCTTCTGTACATAGCAAATTATCGCCGGCAGCAGGAAATTCCAGCTTTAGTAAAGTTCAAACCTCTAACCCCGAGTGTAAGGTCAGGTAACTAATTTCAAATGCGATATAGTTGTACGTATATTGGATTATTATATTCGCATTAAGGACACATTTAGTCGCGTTTCCAGTATAATTTGATGTGCTAAGGAATTAGGTTGGATTACTGAATTTATCGTCACATTCTAAATTATATCATTATTACCTTCATAAAATCTGGTTGAAATGTTGTTTGGAAACGTGACAGGCATAAACTATGAATTTTCTTATTACGCTGTTTACGGGTAATTTTGATACAATTTACTTTATGCTCTATAACCTTTGTGCTAATTGGAAGTTATTAATTCAGGGATAACTGAATTTTGTCTAATTATTTTTTTAGAATGCAATTAAAAACACATTATCCACTCCAGAAAAAAAATGTTTTTAACTTTTTTATATTTACTTTTCATCATTTAATTCCAGCCTACGGTTATTCTTTTCTTGGTGAGAACAGAAATAAATTTAAAAAAAATACATAGCAGATACAGTTTTCGTAATTTTAAGGAAAAATGTGTAGGATTTCTAATTTATGAAAAGAATCAAGTAATTCAACCCGGGCTAAATAATAAGTATACAGTCTGTCTTTGTTTTAGTCTCGATATTTATGAGATGTAATAAAACACCCAAAAGTTATTGTATTTTGTCAGTTAGAGATTAATATTCAATAAAGCCTAGTTCTCACATACAACGCTATGCTGGGAATTTCTTGTTTTCAGTAATATAATATCAAATTGACCTGCGGTGAGAATTATAATTCATGAATGTTACTAGGACAAATCTATCTTTGAAGTATCTTAAAACTAGAAGAATTTGAATAGAAGTTTGTGAGACTAAGTACGATTGTATTGTAACGATTAAAATAAAACTGAACACTCTGTATAAAAATATGCAGATCTAACATTCAAGTGTTTAAGACGTTAATTACATACAAAAAATGTTTGGCCCCAGACAAGATTTAAACCTGCAACTAGCAAATATTCATCTAGAAACATTGCTGGATCGCGTCTAAAGGAACAGGAAGAAAATCAAGGTTAATTAGCTTACAATACTAATCATTCTGTAAAATAAGTCGTTGGTGAGAAGCATATGAATTTCCAAACAATCAGAGCTTAAGATTTACCAGATGTTAATAATTCAGACTTTTTCCAATCCTGACTCTTCGGGTATTTATAGTTTAGAAATTGGCGACTCTCACTCTTAAACTCATCAAGTATAAAATCGGCTTCCCATAGTCTCAAGATTTACCGGTCTTATAGTTTGGCTGTTGTGAATTCGGAATTGCGTATTATTTAAAGTAAAATATCCTATTTATTGTTATCAATAAATATTTCAAGTGTGTTGTATACAAAAAAATAAATTGGTTGACAAAAAAAGTTCATATCAAATTCAATTCTGCGGTTTCTAAAATATAAGCCTATTGTAATGTTATTTTGAAACATTGCATACCTATCCGGTCTCTGCTTTAAATTCCGCTCAGATATTTTTTTAGTTTGTGACAATTAAGTATTTCATCTCATACAAAGTCATTTATTAAGTTGTTTATTTCGTTAACAAGAACACATTCGTTCAGAGTCTGTTAAAAAAAATTATAATTACCAAATGTATGTGACTTTTCTTAATATGTAGTCGTCTCACAGACGCCTAAATACTTCTATAATTTATCAATTTGTAGAAAGCTTGTTTACGTCTCGGCGTTTTTGTGTTTGCAAGAAAGCTTGATTTACATCTGGATTATGAGGGTTAAAAACTTTTCATTCGTATAGTCGTCTGTGTATTTCTTCTTTTCTTGGGTGAAAGTGACTCTACTTAGTCCCTTTTTCTCGGTTAACCAAGACCGGCGCGGGGGACAGGAATTTGGTAGGGCATTCGGGTTCCAGCTTCCGTGAGAGTAATATGCGCGAGTGGGCTTTACATCATTTATTGTTGCAAGTTTTTTTGTTTAAAGTTGGTGTTGAGTGGAAGTTCAATCGATGGTGGCTTCGCGGATTTCATAAACGTTCTCTCAGAACGGATCTAAATAAAGTATGTACTTGCATTGTTAATTTAGTTTCTTTGTGTGAAGGCAATTTAGTTGTCGAATTCTGTCCGGAGTTCCCGGGATCGTGAAACGTAAAACCGCTCCATCTAACTTTTTATTTGAACCCATTTGAGACTCATTGTTCGATTAAAAATCTTGTAAACAAATGGCCACTGCCTTGTGTTGAAAGGTAAGGACCTTTCTGTTGAACATTCTGCGTATTATTCGTTGTGCTTCTGAACGACGCAATACACACTGTAGCGATTAAAAACAAGTTTGTTAAAAACAATCTTTAAAGACATTAATGCTGCAGTGTTGCTAAGTGAATGAATGAATAATTTGAACACGGAGTGAACAATGTTATGTTTATTTAACAAACTATCTAAAACCTCTGGTTGTCATCGTTTGTCCTTTTGAAGACTTCCTTCTGGGTCCAGGAATTAGTGTGTAAGAAATAATTTCTTATTGTTATTTGTGATTTAATTTTGTAAACGTGAAATGAGTATATTTAAATGTTTTAATAGAACTTTTTTCAATTTGTGCTAAAGACTATAATAATTAGTTTTTGTATAACGAACATTCCAAGGTAGAATTAATTAGTTTCTTTTCTTTGCCTTTTGCATTCACGATAAATTTAAAATAACTGTTTGGTCTGTTAGTAAAGAAAACCAAACTGGGGTTATTTATTTTGATAGTCGAGAACTTTTATACAGAAATTTATGGCTAAATTTGTGAGATTCTAAATTTTCTTTATATAACGTTTTTTTGTTAATCAAGGAATTATCAAGCCTTTTTTTATTATTGTTACTCATAGTTTGACTCTTCCCTTTTGGGTGGAATATTAATGTTATAATTTTTTTTATCTTTGTTTCGATGTTTTTTTTAAATTACTGAGTTTAATAAATCAGAGTAAAATTTCTTTTGGCGCTTTATTGGAGAATACCCGTAAGGGGTTTATTTTGTGTATTTGCATTTATTTGATTAAATAGTGTAAGTCACCCATTGGACCATTAGAGGAATCAAAATTATTGAATATAAGTTTAATGTGATCTTAACTTGTAGTATTGGTACATAAGCGTGACTAGTTGGCTCCAGATTGACTACATGTTTATCGTTGTTTTGGTAAGTAAGGGTGCATCAAATCGATTACCCCGTTAAAATTTTGTGTACTCAGCATTGACGAGGTTGGCACGTTAAACAATATGTATTGAGCTACTTTCAATAAACAAAGTGTCTACTGTAAACGTTATGGGGTTAGTCCATATACAGGGTGTTATTTCTAGTGGAGCCCATATACAGGCCGATATACAGAGTGTTGCTTTGTAAGGGGTCAGTATATTGGGTATTAGTCTACGAGAATCTGCGTGGGCTGGCCGACGGTTCTCTTTTGACCTTCAGCTTCTGGCTCCCTTTTTAGAGTTATTGAGAGTTTCTCTAAGTGTAAGTTTTTCCTCTCTTTTGGAAGGTAAGTTTAGTTTGAACCACATGCATCTCTGACTAGAGGTACGGGATTAAACACCTTTCGTCATCCGTAACGGGCATTAAGCCTCTTTTTCAGGTTTTTCCCGTTATACTATATTACACGAAGGGTCGTGTAAATTGGTTTTAATTTTGAAAATTTAAGAATGTGTGCTCTACAACCTATAAACAGCTCAGAGTATGGTTTGGGGTGTGTCTACAACAATTACTAGAGCAATGGAGCGTTTTTCACTACTGACTTTGAAAAAATTTCTCAGTGAAATTAATGCAATTTCTTCCTGTTTCATGATTTTCTCTAGATATTTCTGTTAGAAAATATCTGTGAAAGACTACAAAAACTACTTGGAGTAAGAATTCATTAACCACAACTGTGCAGAAACTAAATTTTATTGAAATGAGTGTCAATAAAGCAAGCTTGTAATACAGAATATTAGACATCTACTGATGGGATGTTCGGAAGTAGAATTAGTTTGTAGACCAAGACTAGAATTGAGTATAAAGAAAGCTAGTAGATCATTTAAAGGAGTTGGAGAAAGTACCAAAGTCTCTTTGGTTGTTTGCTTAGTAATGATAACTGACCAAAACCCAGAAACTAAAGAAGTATATTTAATAATCAAAAATCTTGAAAAGCTAGACATAAAATATTGATTTTCAAATAATCGCAAATCAGCTAGAACAGATTGGGAAAAGGGATTTTTGTGATACAATAAATTCTAAAAGTCTCTTTTTAGCAACCGCAATTAAGAATAAACAAGACAGGTATAAACACATTCTTTACTTTATTATTGCACCAAGAATTTTTAATGTTAATGATATTGGTTTTGTAAGTAGCAATAAAGCTGGAAAAGTAATATTTAGTAAATTATTCACTAGCCAGTTATAAAAAAGGAGAAAATGTTTACGAATTTTTTATTTTAGTATAAAAGGTTATTTTCTGCTGTTATGATATTTAAAGGGAAAAAGCACAGAAAAAACCACAAACAAAGAATCTCCAAGATATTGAGTTAAAAGAAGAACTATTTCTGAAAAAAAGGACTTGCGAAGATAAAAAAGTTTTAGCCCTAAAAAGAATAAAAAAAGGGATAGATTTTCTGGTTTTTAAGAAAATCTAAGGAAACCTTCAAGTTGTACCACATACCAAAATCGATGCAGCAAATGTACTCGAGAAACAGAGTGTTAAGCCATTTTCACCGAGGTCAATAAAAAGGAACTTGGCATATTATGGTTAAATGTCGTTACCCTGAACTTAGCATAAATGGACTTATAGTTGGTTACTAGAGCTAGATTCTTGTTTGACTATACCGCAAACCACATCTCTGCAGATACAGTAGCTGTAAATCTTCTACATCCTTCTTGGAGTAGGCTAGAGGGCTATCTACCATTGGTTGTTCTTAAGGCCAATCTGTCTTTTCCGTCTTTTTCTTATTTGTAACTCTTATATTGTCACTGGCCAGTTTTCATCTGATATTGTTGCTGGGCCTAGCTATACCACATTAAAACTTCTATTTTCTGTATTCTCCGTAAGTGAACAAATAATTCCTAATTATCCCTAATGTCTGTACTGCTGAAATTCTATTGTTTCTTGTCTTGGCTGTTGTTTTAAACATCAGTCTAAATACATACAGACAGTATCACTGTCAAATAATTTGGGTCTAGGACACCAGGTTTAATAGTTTTACCTCTGTAACCATTTAAAACTAGCCAATAATGAATTATGGTGTTTCAGAAATTAGCCTATAGATTAAACGGTATAACACGTGTGTACTGTATTTTGTAAATTTAGTTCATTTTAAATTTGCAAGTGTAACTAAATCTTAACTCTTGAAACATGCCCACTGAGTGTGAAATTACATACATACCGGCATGGATATTATATCTGGATACATACTACAGTTATTCAAACTACAAAGTTACGCATAAATTAATAGTGGGGATTGAGAGAATAATTGAACCTTGCTTTCTGAGGTATAGATGAACAACGTTGACTGAATTTGTACCTTACAGGCAGTATTAAATAACAAACGAGACAACCTTGAACCTTGTCAAGTAGAATCAATTTCCAGAACTAAAACTGTTGCTTAATGACTGACGGATGAAAAAATTTTTTAAAAAGTCGCTACTTTTAAGGTCAGTTTACCTCTATCGTTACATTGTTCAATTCGTTATCATACCACGTTATTCAGTATTATCTTTCATTCTTAGAAAGAATTATATTACAAAAAATTGAGTTTCTGAATCCTAAAAATACACTTTTTACAATCTAGAATGTTATCATTTCATAAGCAAGTGGCTGCCTTTTACTATAAAACCAGAGAAGAGATTCACAAATTTAATTTTGACGCTTACACAAATCTTTTAGAACTTGACGAAACCTTACATTACATACTTTTACACCTCTTGCTCATAAAAACGGTTTACGTTTCGTTTACTATTCCCAGAGTCTGAATCTAAAACTTTATGAAAAATGTAAGTACCATAATAAAAACAGTGAACACAGAAAGATGTTCAATTTATTTTATTTTTTGTGTTTTATTGTCTCAAAATAACGCGATACCTCTGTAACGGTAACGTAATGACCTAAATTTTCCAAAAGAAAAAGGATCTTCTAGACAATCATCAAAGTAACAAAACAAAAGCCCAACGCCTACGAGGTGGCGTTCACCCGTGATAGAAAGAAAATTTGTAACCGTAAAGAAAGTTAGGTAATATAAAACTCGGTGTGGGGTGCGGTTGGCATCTCGTACAATGAGTTACGACTTTGACATACTAACAGAAGATTACTCTTAACTGAAACGTGTCACTTTTTCGTAATGAGTACTACTTCGCTTTTGTAATAAAAGTGGCAACAGTATAAATTAAAAACAAATTTAGTTCGTAGAGCAATTTAACTGTTAATAAAATATTATTTCATATGTAAATCAGCAAAATTAGTTGTTATTGCTGTTTGGTTGGTACCGAGAGAACAGAATTTTTTGAGAGAATAATAATTCAGCCGGGAAAAAATATACCTAGCTTGTGGAAAGCAAAATAAACTTTTTAAATTCAGTTTTATGCATCATCATTTTTCCATTTGGAATTTTGCCGAATTCGTGCGCGTTTCAATTAAACTGAAGGACTCTAAATACAACAAAATTTGTCATTTTGACCGCTGCCCATAAATTTGATTTTCAATTTCTAAGACGGAGGACATAAATCAAATCAATGTTGCGAAAGGATGGCAAGAACTGGGGTTTGATGAACGGGTTGACGGGAATAGAGACAGCGGTGAACCTTTCTAACAGAAAATCGATAGGAAAGCAAGCGAAAGGTAAAATAAATATAGGCCCGTAAATGTTTTCCTTCCGATTATTTTTTATGCTGTTTTTTCGTATATTTAACTTGTTTACTTACCAAGCTTTTGCAGCGTAATATGCGTTTGCTGTTCTTATAAGCAAGCACTGTTTATGTTCTTTATAGTTGACGTACCTCTTTCTCTCCACTGGATCCAACAACAATCAGAAAGATGTGAAATAAATCTGTTTTTATTTTTTTTGTAATGGTTATGTGGCATTTAAGAGAGACAAGTTTATGTTTTTTTTACGATAATTTCAATTCTGGCATTTCTTGTTCTCTTTTGACGTAATGTATGCTGGCATTTCATATACCGACAAAAAACTAGAAATCCTTATATGGTGCTGCTGAAGAATAATTTAGGTCCACGTTGAAAAATTCTCACTGGTAGATTTAAATAATGCTTGATTTAGATATCAGGAATGACGTAATTATATTTTGAAATCCAAAATGTATCCCTAGATAGTTATATTTCAAAATTGTCCTCGTATCAAGTTAAATAAGATTGGATTCCTAATTTTATCCAATAGAATTTTTCCATGTAGAACAGGAACAGGCACAACGAAGATTCATAAACACCTAGTTGATACCTACGGGACATTGAATTGATGAATCGAGTTCGTCTCTTCATTACTTATTCCGCAAGCTTTCCAAATTTTTCTAACCAGTTTTTCTTTTGTGTCAATGGATTTCAGATAAACCTTGGTTTTTAACTTTAACTTTTGCCAAGCCTAATGTCTACACCTGTAATTCTGGTTTGTACTAACAGTAGGAATTATGAACATTCACCATCCTGTGGAAGCTGAATGTGGCCTGTACACAAAAGTTTGTTATCAAACTGACAATCTATAGCAAAATGACTTCCAAGCATTAGATGATAGAGATACCTGCAAAGTTCGCTGTTCTTTCACATACAAAATCAGAAGTCCAAACCCGAGCTGGAGTGTTTCTACAGTCGAATCTTCATCAGTGAGATGGCTACCCGAATGCTATGTTTTATATTATAAAATGGAATTAGTAACCTACTTAGCTGTTATGTAAGCATGTAACAGGAGATACCACTGAATAAAAGAAATCATATTTTTCTAGTATTGAACTCCTATCTCTATTATCTACTTGATCTACACTTTTTAAATTTTAAAGAAAGAGAGTAAGGTACATAATTGATCATTTTTAAGCCTTTATAACTTTATTAAATTCTTACAAATCACAAAACTTAGGTTACTTTAGTTACCTGTTAACTGTTCGCTGTATACTTACATAACATCCTGTATAACTATGGATTAAATTTAAACTTAACAATTAGTCGGTAAATTCCCAAAATTGTAAAACAAAAGTTTAACCCAAAATAATACAAAATTGTACAATTTTGCCCCAGCCCGCGGTGTAGTGGTACATTAAAGATCTTTAACTAAAACGAAGAATATGCATGAATACTTTTACTGAAAAATGTTTTTGGCTCAAGCAAACCAATAGTGTCTATAAGCATGACGAAAAGTTACAAATACGAAAACTCGTGTGTTCAAAATATACCGTAGAATTGGGCATATTAATCGTTCAATTGCATTTAATTTCGTGGCCCACCGCACCTGAAAATCAGCTAGTTAATAATTCTTAAACAGTAAACGAGATCTTCAGCATCAAGCCAATCACACGGATAACGCATTAGATAATCAAATATTTTGGAAGAACTTATGTAATTCTATTGTCTCCTTATTATTATTGCTATGCCTTTATATAAACATGAACCAAACTTCATTTGAAACAAATAATTAATGTCTGCGATTGCACAAAAATCTATCCCTTTTTGCTTTGTACTGTATTTCTTGTCTAATTTTGTTTAGAGATCTGCCAGATGTTAAAGTAGATGTATATCGATTAAATCCAAATTAAAGGGTACAAATTGTTATTTGCTAATTTTATATATCAACCCTAATTGCAATGCGTTATCAACGTAGCTGATTCCGCTGGCCTTCTTAACTTGATTATGGAGAGATTCTACATACTGACACTGACCCTAGAATAATAATAACTTTAACTTAACTAGATGTCCTCTGATGGAGTTGTGTAACAAGAAAAGGCAAAAAAGGCTCTAATATACTGTTCAGAATAACTTATGCTCGCGAAGGCTTGAAGTCAAAGTATCTCAAAACACGATTTGGAATAGATCAAAATCCAAACAAAATTTCCAAAGAGCAACACTCTTTCCACTTTACGGGTTTGTACGTAGTCGTTTTACCGTTTCCATGCCAAGACACCAAAACACAAAAGTTAGACAAAGCAGCGATTCTCACTAAATTAAAATTTTCAACATAAATGAATTGTTTAACATAAACGAATTGTTCAACATAACGGAGATGCTTGAAGATACAGAGTGAACACAGCGTCACAGCCGCCGACACCCGCAAAAACTGAGGCCCATAGATCGATTTCAGTTCGAATTGAAGGCCACGGACGTAATCGAGATAATATCGGTCCACATGTTTTGGTGATACGAAAGGATATCGACAAATTTAACAACCATTTCAACAATGATTCACCTATCCAACCCTAGATCTATAGAATTCTTTCTTGTCTGGGCAAGACGGCAATTGGAAGAACATAATAAACAAATGGCTTGTCGGCGTTTTTTGACTAAACAAAATGATCTGTGTTATAAACACGTACTTATTCAATTTTAAGAATATAACAAAATACGTTAAGAAATGCTTTCAAAGCCTATACTTAATGCCAAGATGAGGAAAAATTACTTCTTGTCATAATCATAACGTAATAGTAATAATAATAATAATAACAAATGATTTTATGACTTCAACTTTCAAGCATGTGCAGGTTTATATACCGCATTCTTAATTTAAACCAAGGACATAGTTGAAAATTTAGAAAAATAGAGAACTACTAAATTACTAATATATTATTACAGTTGACTATAGTTTTGAGTCTGCGAATTTAGCGAGTTCTGGTCTTGTGTGCACCACTTTTATACATAATGTCTTGCAGCTATAACATACATCCCGCAAAAATTGTTAATACGATATCAGGCAGGTATTCGGTGGTGTATTTACCCTAGGGCCATGGAGGCTACGGCTCGGGGCGGCAGCCCGCGAATGGCGGCGCAAGATTTGGGCGCCTCTCATAAATAATCGCTAACTATATTTTATTTTATTGCTTTTTGACTTGATTTACCCGAAAAAATTTAAAAAGCCTACCTAATTAACAACAAAAACTAAAACTCATTGTTTGGTTGATAAGTTATCAAAACGTGTCCGTCGCGACTCAGGACTAGTCGGGATGTTTTGTCGTTGTTCGTGTCGTTTTCATTAGTATTCCGAATAGGCAGTAGAAACGAACGCATGCAATTCACGCTTCACTTGTTTCAAGTTGTTTCTAATCAGCGTTTTAGGTGAATACTCTAAATTAAATACTTACAGCAGTGTTCATAAAGAATTTTATCATATTAGGCAGTTTAGTGTTTATGTCTTGATTTCGTT
The DNA here is from genome assembly GCA_011009095.1 of Ignelater luminosus. Lineage (NCBI taxonomy): Eukaryota > Metazoa > Arthropoda > Insecta > Coleoptera > Elateridae > Ignelater > Ignelater luminosus. The sequence goes on from VTPC01008161.1 coordinate 36,207, forward strand.
CTGTTGCAAGACAGATAAATTTGAATCTACAAATAATGGAAACTTTATAATGCTTTTAAAAGTAATTTTCGAATTTGATCCGTTTCTGGTAAAACATATACAAAGTTTCGGCAATTCCAAGAAAGGCAACACGTCATATTTGTCTTTTGCAACGTATGAAAAAATAATAAAAATTATGGCAGCTAAAGTCATAACAACAATAATGAAACAACTTCAAAAGGCTAAATACTTTTCTTTTAGTGTAGATTCAACCCCTGATATTACAAATGTAGGTCAGCTTACTTTGATTGTGAGGTTTGTTCATGATAATGCAGGGCCAGTTGAACGATTCCTTTGCTTTCTGCCGGCCGTTATGGACACCTTCAAAACACTGAATATCGACATTGACAATAGCAGAGGTCAATCTTATGACAATGCTAGCAATAAGTCAGGGCAGTATAATGGCCTACAGGCTACGATCAAAGAAAAATGTCAGTATGCAACATACGTACCTTGCGCCGCACATTTGTTAAACTTGATCAACTCATCGGCAGCTGAATATTGTCTAGAAGCTACAGTTTTTCGGGTTGCTGCAAAATCTTTACAAATCTTTTACAGTATCAACGGAACATACAAAATTACTGCAATCATTTTTGACTAAGCCTGAAAATGTAACTGTGGAAAATTTGTCACATACGCGACGGTCAGCCAGGGACGATGCACGTGTCAGCCCTAATAAAGATTGGAACCAAATAATAGCGGCTCTTGAAGCTATAAAAAGTGACTCTGCTCACCAAAAAGCTTTGTTTAAAAATGAAGCTACAGTGCTATTAGCTCAATTCATTCCCTAGAAATCGACATATTGTCGGAATTTTGGGGATCTATATTAAGACAATTTAATATAGTTTTCAAAATTCTACAAGGTGTCGACACAGACGTAGAGGTAGTTTCCAGGCTCTGTGATTCACCCATCACTTTCGTATGAAATAAACTGGATTCTTTTGATGGCTGGTTAAAAAAATTCTCACACGAAAACAGAAGCAGTCATAAGAGAGTTATTAAGACGAAGAAACGAGACAATGAGTATCGCAAGGGAGAAGCGTTGTTACTAGGACGTGACCATTTCAGGGTTAATACCTTCTTCCCAATATGCGACCAATTGTTGGACAAGTTAAGCATGCGCAAAACTTCGTATGACGCAGTAACCTGAAATTTCGCATTTTTATGCAAACTCCAAAAATTACACACGATTGATCTTGTGGATGATCTACTAGAAAAATGTGTTCTTTTAAAACAATTTTTGACATCTCATGAAAACAAAATGAGTTTAAGGCAACTTTACCCAATTATTAAGCAAAGGGATTTGAAAGAAGCAATTCCATATATAAAAATAGCAGTGACAAATTGCAGTGCAGAACGTTCGTTTTCTGTACTTAAAAGGATAAAAAACTATCTGCGTTCCTGTATAAGTAAAGGACGTTTAAACAGTTTAGCTATCCTTATTATTAAAAAGCGGATTCTTAGGTTAATAAATTGTCAGAAATAGGATCCTAAAATAGGAAAGATAGAAAAAGATATAGGATAAAAATCCCCAATCAGAAAACTGAAAAATTTCAACGTCTGAATAATTTACATTTTATTTAATAATAGATGTACATACATACATTTCTAAATTTACGTATCTGTTAATTCAAAATTGGTTCTGTGTGACAGAAAAGCATTACATATAAAATACTGCTCCAAATTTTCAGGCGTAAAATTTGTATGCTTCTCTGTTAAAATGGATTTGAAAAGTTGTGCTCAACATCACTTGATGTAATAGGTGCATATTTATAAATTCAAGAATTTTGTAGAAAACTTTAGATGTTAACGCTTTCCCCAGATAATAAATTTCAACGACCTCCGAAGGAGTTGTACTGAATTTGCGAAGTCTGTCTGTCTGGCTGCTGTCCGTCCGCCTGTTGGCATTGTTTCTAAATTTAAAAATTTTGACTTCAAATTTGGATTCTACATCAAAAACTAAAGACTACGTTGTGTCAGCGTTTTTCGATAATTCTTCGGGAACATGACCAAAATGGCCGCCAAAAAGTGGAAAACTTTCAAAAAGATTTTTTTACTTTAGATTCGTATTCTATATTAAAAAATAGGAGACATGTATACCTTTAGTTTTTTATATTATCTCGGGAACATGGTCAAAATGGTTGCCGAAATTTGAAAAAAATAAAAAACGGAGTTCGTTGTGGTTATGTTTTGCATTCCCAGATGTTTGTATATCCAACATATCTCCATAACCCGGATTTTTTTATGTAACATTTAAAAATTTCTCATACGCTAATTTCCCAATATTTTCGGGGCACCATTTCAGAGACGTTTCTACTTCTTGAATTATGGTTAATGAATCTGTAAGGGGTAATCTAACTTTTTCTACTTTTCTTATGCTTGAAATTAGAATTTTAAAATGAGCTTTAATGTAAGGGAATTTGCTTTTTATATTTGGTCGATTTAAGTAACCTTGTGCTTTAACAATAGCTTCAGAACCTGGTTCTAGGCTCAGAACAACCTGTAAAAGTTTATCCATTAAATAAGGTTCTGGTGGTAATGGTAATTCTGGTAATCTTTCCTAATAAAGTTCAATCCATAAAGGTGCTTTCAAGAAAATCTTTTTAATGGACGACACCAAATCGTTAATATCTTGATATTACGAACAAACTTTTTCGGGCACAAGATTTAGATGGATTAAATATGGGCAAAATATTTTCATATTGGTTCCACACATATATGAAGCTCGTCCGTTAACAATAGTTTTAGTCTTTTATATTTTATGCCTGAAGGCCATAATGCAGCTGCAAAGTGATACCATAAAATTATAATTCTGCGTAATACACTACTATTCCCTATTTACCTAAAGAATTATTTATAAACCGTGCCATGGTTGCATCGTTTGTTCTTTTTACTGGTTTGAATGCTAAAAGTAGAAGACTCGTTATTTCCTCGCTGTTTAACTTTCCAATAATCAGGTTTGCGATATTTCAGCCCGTGGTTTCATCAACAGAAATCCAAATATCAGCATCACTAACAATCTGACGAATTTCCACGAAAACCTGCAGTACACGATCAATTAATTTGTTATTCAAACAACAACAACCAAAACCATGCATTTTGATAACAATTTGGCAAATAATTTTTTCTCAGCGTCAATTCACTTGGGATATTTGAGGTGTTAATTGGGCTATTGCCACACTCTGTTGCGATATTTCCTAATTATGAGCAACATCTTCATGGAGGAGTTTAAGCACGAGGTGATATCTCAGTCTTAAGCAAAACCGAAATTGTGGCTAAGATACGACAATGACACCTTTGTGATATGGCTAGCTACAAAATATCGCAACAGAGTGTGGCAATAGCTCAATTAACACCTCAAATAGGAATATACACTCGTCAACTTTCAGACAACACTTGGGACACTCCTGCCACAATGTTTTTTTAAATATTTAATTAACCCTAGTGATCTCATTTTATAAAAACAAATATTAGCATCCAAGAAGGTGCCACAAAGGTCCGTATAAAATTGATTAACAGAGGCATCCTGATTAATACCAGTAACTAAAGTTTGTCTATACGGATTTCTTTGATATCCGATATGTGTTGGTCCCTCGGTTACATGCGAACTACAAAATAAAAAATGTGCTTAAATATACCGACATTACCAGATACCAGTTTTTTAAAACTTACCGTTTTACCACGTGCTAAATTACACTACAACGTACAGATTATTAGAAATATTTTGATAGAGAAACAGCATTATCAGTAGCGCCCTCTGCTGGAGGGGTTGTACCTACTTGTATAAAAGTAATATAAAAAACATAGTATATACCAGCGCCGCCACTGATAAGTCGTTGTTGCTCAGCTGACGTGGCATTCATCCGAAAGTGTCTACTGCGTACATTCCTCGATGGGGTCTAAGCATTATTGAGGTTAGGTCGCATGGAAATGGTTAAAGTACCCACACAGCTACACTGAGATGCAAACGAAGTTCAAGTTGTTATATCTCAACTGAGGAAATACATAAAAGGAAAAAAAATAAAACATCCTAAAATAGGAAGCTATTTAGGATCAACATTCGTAATTTAGGAATTTAGGAAAAGTAAAGAGGGTGTCAAATGATTTACTTTTTATAGAAACGAGTTTATAACTCGGTTTTCGTTCACGCCCTAAATAATTAATAAAAAGGATCTTTCCTACGAATCCGCTCTTTACTTATTATAGAAGCTGACTTAACAAAATTCATTAATTATGATAGTGTCATTGATGAATTTGTCAACTGATTTGTGCATCGCAAAAAAATGTAAATATATAGTGTTTATTCTTTTGTATGGCTTTTTTCATTATTAAAATATTTTTGCTTTTTTTATTTTCGTTAATTTATGGGGCGGCAAACCTTATATATGCCCAGGGCTCCAAATTTTAAAATACGCCACTGCAGGTGTTCACTCGCTTGATTACTGTTTTATTACAGTGATCGATATCAAAATATTGTACACCTGTTCAACATAAATTTATTATCAGTTATTTTTCTATGTGTTTACAATAGCATATTTAGGCAATAAGACGGCAATAAGGACAATTAAAGGAATATTTCCAGTAATTCTGATATTTTACATAATAACAAACAAATAAACGTTGAAGCTACACGATTTTAAATAAATTCTGATCGTGTTTCATCCTTTTGAATTGTCATTAATGCGAAGAATTTCAAAAAGCTATACAAACGTCTTTGTACGAAAACAAATTATTGGCCGTAATACATTCGGTTTTGGATTTTCGATAACTAATCCATATATCTCTACGGTTCTGAATAGAATAGAAAATAAAAATAAAATATTTAAGAAACACTAAAAAGATTTGCAAATCTCTTGATAGTATATGAAAGTAAAATTGATTATTGCAGGAAAATCATTTTAGAAGATGAAAAACGATGTAAGGATTTATTTTGATAAATTGAATCGTTTAGGATTTACATTCACAGATATAATCCAGTAGGCAAATTTAACGTGTAGTACCGGTTTATCTCGTTTCACAATTTCCATCCAATCAAGCGTAATACAAATATACAGATATTTTAATCAATCGTAAATAATTGAACGCCATAGGAGATACCATACATAGAGTACGCTTCATGAACATCTTCCTAAAATATAACATAAACGTTCACATTGAGTTTCTTTAATATTAGATCCGATAAGTATGTATATTTTCTTTATGCTACTTTAACAAATTTTAAAGTATCAAGAAAAGTTTCAAATTTTTTATCTTTTGTTGTTATAGTAACAACTATTTACAAGCTTTGATTTTATTTTGTTAAAAGCAGCGTTTTTCTTTCATTGTTCATTTTAAGTAACTCCAGACGCTGCTGTTATTGACAAAAAATGGAATCAGTTAAAGAGTATTCATCGATTTGTTTATATTATTAAGCATAGTCGTAAATAATTAAACAAAAATTATAATTACTTAATTAAGCTACACATCTCCTGTTTAGTTAGGATCTATGTTACATAAAGTACATGAAGAATTTTGTTATTTTCCTACCCTTTTTCCTCAGTAAATACGTTATATACAAGATAAACATCGTATATCTGATCATACACGATTCCTATTATATTTCATACAGAGATCAAACAAAATAAAATATGCAAAAAGGAAGCCACACGAAAAAGGTTTCCATGGACACAAGAGTATGAACCCTTCTGAACCCTACGTGCGGTGTTTTCATATCATAGTATAACGGCAGTGGGTATTACAAAGGCAATTGTAATATCAGCGGTTACTGTACTTTATTTCATTCAAGCTGCAGGAAGAATAAATTGCGTAGAAAAATTTATGCTGGAACGGTGTAAATCCTACAGACTTGAGAAATTAAAATTTCAGAGGAATACGCATTTTATTTGTTTTGTCATTGCGAAGAGTAAATGTAGATCTCAAATAAAGAGTCTTAATAATTCCCTTTCTATTTAACATTTTGCTTACTTTTTATTTTGTAGTTGGAAGATGTTTATTTTTCTTTAAAATCAATATTAACCGATCTCTTCTTCTTCCTACATGTTATCGATTAGAAGTAGGTTTAATCGATTTTCTGCGTTGAAGTTTTTTGATTGGTTATCACCTACACGTTCTGATATTTACCCACAAGGTAAGAATTAGCAAACAGGGTTTTTGGATATCCTGTCAACTTGATCTGTAAATAATAATTATCAGGAATCTATCACACAGTTTTCATCTACCTTTTGAACCTCAGGGCACTACAGTATGCTGAAGTGTTCAAATTTAAAAAACTGATGAAACCACCCTTTTGATTTCTTAAGGTTTAACTATACTTTAAATATGATTTTCTTAGCGTTTCCAATTTCAGCAAATTAAATCTGAAATGATTCATATAGCGCCGGAGACTATGTTTGTCAAACGATATAATTGTATGAAACAAGTTGCGTATCTTTAAAGGAAAAAACTCAGATGAAATCGTTATTGGTAACTTTATTTTAAAACATGCACAAGAAGAATTGACTTTATCTACTGACACAGGATAGTAAAATAATAATTTTTTCAAAAAGATGGTGTATTAGTTGGTTTAAAAAAATAGATCCGATTCTAGTTGGACGAAAAAGCCTAGTAAAGAAAGAAAGTAACTATAAATCTCATTTATTTCGAAAATAATGAATTTTACACTGTATAAAGCTTTTACAATTTATAAAAGCTTTAGTTGTAAAGTTTCAGTTATTGTCAAACATTACCTTATAAGTTTCCTGTATTGCCCAACAAATCGTCTTAGACTTCATATACATAACTATAAAACGTTCTTATTCCGTTTAAACAGAAAACACATTAAAGTGCACAGTAGTAGAATAGAATCACTTTCATATTTCATATAAGTTCAAGTTATTACTACCAAAGAGATTGCAAGATTTCAATTACTGCAACTTGGCCATCGTTAACCCCGCAAACAATTATTCTGAAACCCTCCCTGTGGCGAGATTAGAAATGTTGATATTGCTGTGCAGCGTTAGTTCTCAAATCGATTTACAGGAAGTCGGACCATTTCCTCCAGTCTCCCTTTCCCGGACGCATCAAAATATTTAATACCTTTTCCGGAAATTTTCCTTTGCTAGTTTTCTTGCTTTTCAGTGTTGGTTTTTATGGGCTACAATAGTCACGCAAAAAGATTTACTTACCAAATGCATTAAATAAACAGAAAAAATAGCAGAAATGTGTACAAATAATTTTCAAGTTCCTCTTGTAATTTGTGTTTAATTAACGTAATTTGTATTCTATAGCTGATCATTTAAATACAAATTTAGAGAAGGTTATTAGCTGGATACTGGAAAAAAGTGTGTCAGGATATTAAGTTTCGAGATTCAAATCCCGCTTAAAAAAATAAAAGAGGAAAAAGCTTTTTCAGTAAAATTTACAAAAAGAAGGTATAAGAAAAATAATGAAGGCATCTGAGATTTTTAAAGAACTGAAGGAATAAAACAAATTTTTATTAGGTTTGAAGTTCTCCTAACTTTATTAACGAAAGGTTTTTCCCAACAATCAACTTTAATTAACAAGGCAATCGTAAGATAACGTTTATTACAACTGTAAGATTAAACAGTGATGGAAGGGATTGAGTTTAATAGAGTAAAGGTCTAGCTGTTTGAAAGAGCAAAGAAAATTCTTTTAGGAACTAGTAAATTCCCTTTGGAACACGAAGCGAAGCAATCCCCAGAGAACCTGAAGAAAAAGATATTGGGACGAAACGCCCATTTTAATTCTACTGAGATAGGCTGAATTTTTTCCTTTGACCATATTTTGTTATCGAGAAATAAAACGCAACAAGACTAACAGGATTTTAAAAATATACGTGTGCGCACTAATTATTTGTTAATAATAGTATTATATTCTTGGGTTACGTTTTAAGTAAACAGGCTGATGAAAAATTTAAAGACTAGAACACAAAGGATATTAAAAGTTCTTCTGATCAAGTTTTCAGTAACGACTTTTATGTTTCCGGAAATTTATTAACTCTCGCCAATTTACTCGCATCAAAGGGTTTCGATTGAAGTATAATTAACAGTGCCCAGAGCAGACAATTTTTTCTAATTTTCATTCAACCGAGAAAAGAATACTCTTCAAAATTTAAATTAGAGATAGCGATTCTCCTGAAAGGAAAGTTGTATCCTGGCTTTTATAAAATGTTCTATGTGGGTCGATACATTAATATCTACCGTAATTTGGTTATACTTATTAAATATAATAATGAAATTACTATTCCATATTGTTTTTGGTACCAATATCAGTACGGTAGTAATTGTTAGTTTCTTATTTTGAGTGTACATAAAATTGAAGTGGATTAAATATAAAGCTCAACAAAACTTTTAAAGTACCGCAATCTTCTATTTACAGCGAGACACTTTTCGCTCTCTAATTTAATTGTACTTCAATTAACACCGAACAAAAGGTGCGTCGAACCTTGTGAATAGAGAAAATAAAGGAAACATTTTCGGGCTTTGAGTTTGAAATGACCTTAACTTGTGTCATTCGCAGTTTCCTGCGTTAATTTAATTGAAAAATTGGTAGATAGATCTCTGGACTTTAAACTAACTGATTTGGCATCAATTAAGGGCAAAACGTAGTATTATTAAAAACTCATACAATACAAAACGTTTAGTTTTGCTTTTTATCGACTTTCGATACTAAATGCAACACAAACTTATATTCTGGCATTCCTGTGAGTTTTAAATATTTGGCTAAATTAAGTAATATTTAAAAAATTAAAAAGTTATTTAAACATACTAAAAATTAAGAATTTTAGATTATTCCTACTTTTTCAGAAATCTGTTAAAATTTAGTTTACACATTTAGTGTTTGTGTTTAGTAACTGATTATCCAAAATGATAAAATTCATTGGAAAAACAACAGTGCATTTAAAAATTGTGGAAATGTAAAACAAACACTTTGTATTAGATAGTTTAGACTTTTAGAATACTAATTCATTTTAAAACTAAAAGTGGCGATGTAATAGTTTCACTTACCTTTTGTTATTTTTTTAACAAAATTCTGCATACACCATATATAAGCTTAGTCTACAATAATAAACATTAAGTTAAGATTATCAATTTAAATATTTAGTAGAAATAAAAGTTACTATAGTTTTGATGGTACACTAACATTTATGTGTATCTTTTGAAATGGATTCGTAATAATTTAATTAATAAAATTAAAACAATTCAAATGTAAAATGCGTACAATAGAATATTTAACATATTTATTTTGATTCTAATTTTAAAAGCGTCCTTAGATCCATACACCACCTCAATATATGCAGTAGTTAAATAATTATTCCTAAAAGACTTTATTAAGCTATAAGCAACAAACCTAGGCACATTATTAAAACCATCTACTTTGCTCTTTATGATATTATAAAATCATAATAAAAATATAAATATAAAGTTTTCTGAGCGGTTAATAGCTTCTATTCTACGAACTTTTATTACGTGTAAATGCTATAATTTCTTTTTTTACGTTTTCGTGTTACTACAGTCATCAACAATTTAATAAATGTAATAATTTAATTTCTGTTTTAAGTTATCATATACTATATAATTAATAATAGTCTGTAAAACTATTTTCAAGACATTTAATGTAGTAGAAATTACCCATCCTCTGATATCTGTCGATAACTTGTTGTTGTTTGTCGATTACGAAAATATCCAAATACTTCTAATTGAAAAATCATTATGCTGCAAAACCTCGTACTACAAGTGCTTAGAGATATCGGAAGTAATTAAAAGTTATGAAAGCAAAACCTAAATCTCAAGAAATGCCTGGATCCAAAAGTCAGTTTTCATTTTCCTTTATATTTCCCGAACAACTGATGCCTGTCAAAGTTTTTGTTCAAGAACAATGTGTTTTAGTTTTATGCAACAGAAGTCAACTTTTGATTATTTCAGGAAAAAAAACAAATTTCGGCCAAAGTTCTTTCTTTTTTTGCTATAAATTTTTGCTTGTCTTTGTTTTAAAGACTACTTTTCTTCTTCCTTCCACTATTCCAGGTAAGCCTTGAGCTGCTTTCAATATCTTAATAGTCCTACAAAATTATTCTGAAATAAAAACAAAAAGAAGACAAAATGTAAAGTCAATAAAAGAATTTTCTACAGTCGGCAGTGTAATGCGAATAAATCAGAACGATCGCTTAATAAGTCTCTGTAAAAATAATGAAAACGATGTCTTTTTAAAGAACTTTGTTTGAAGGCCAATTTAGAGAATATGGAGAGTGGAGAACAATTTCTAATTGTAATTCTAACAGTGTTGTCGTCATAATTGTAAATGAATGAGCCATACTGGCAAGAGCCCTTTTTTTTGCAAAAGTTTTAAAGTGTCTATTAGTTCACGTTTGTGAGCTATGATTAATAAGCGCGGCACTCACTGTACCAACAGTTTCCTCACATTCAAATATTATGAGATTTCAACTGCCTCGAAAATTTGCTTCACCTCTAATCTTCTATCCTTCATCAACGTATCGTGGGTGTCTCCAATGATTTCTGGCGGTGTGACCTCTGTGAGAAGACCGACTATTATGGAACTAATTTTGAAGTTCAAGATGGTTAGGTTGCAGCCTGAGGTAATCCCCCAAGGCCTTGCGCCAAAGACTCTAAGTAAATGTTATGAGACTGCCTACTACATCAACCTTTGCCAATGTAGTGAAGTATTACGTAATCGACGTTTCAGTCGATAAATGTGCATATTTACATTACATTTTCTTCATTACTCATTAATGAGTAAGTTTTTGCTACTAAACTATGCAGACCTAAAACTTTGAAAATGAATTTTGTGATTGAAACGAACTTTTCGCGAACAGACAAATACTGTATATAACAGATGGTAGGAAAATAAGCAAAATACACTGATTTAGGTATTTATGTGGAAACCATATGTGATAAATTTCTTAATAAGTAAACAGTTGAGTATAGTTCGTGTGTCATATTATAACAATTAGCAACTCATGATAAATTGTTGTTGATAATTGCTGTTAGAGTAATATTTAACATATTAACGTTTCTATGTTGGGAGTAAAAGTTTTTAATCGGGAAACATATTTGGGTTTGAGTTTCATCTGAATTGGCGAGTAGTTTATTTAGAAGTTGTTACTAGCCAAAATAAACTTTAAGACACAGGCTTATAATCAGCGACTAGAAGCTACGAAGAACTAAGTTACCCAGACTAGCAGACAGTCGAAGACGGCTAGGATTGAAATGTCTACTTAGCACAAAAATAGCTTAAAATCGGTATTACTAGAAGGCGCCACTATGGATTCAGCCAGATCACAAGATTTAAAAGGACCATAGTCTCTCTTAAATCGGCAACAACTTTACAAATACTTACTTAGACTTTCTGAAACAAAAGCTTACTCAAGGCGTTAAACCGTTTTAACAGAAGTATTTTCAAGTCACTCTGTATAAATGTTTTTTTACTTAAATTTGGAATATTCAAATTGAATCATTAAATCATTTTCTTTGGATCACTCAGTATGCAAGGTTTTTGAGTCACCCGGTATATTCTTTATTAGTGAAATTTAATTTAACTGGATCAAATTAATCAAATGCTTAGGTGACTTTGATATTTTCTCTCAAACCAGTGCCATACAATTACAATAACAAAACGCTTTCAAACTACAAATGTATTATAAAAATAAATCAAAAAAAAGGAAAGGTTACATAATAAAAAACAAAAAAAAATACAACTAAAATAAAACAAATAAACTGTTGATTATACAAAATCAAAATCTTTATAAAGCAAACGTCAATAATCGTGCTAAATCTTACTGCGCAAAATTCTGGCCAGTGACGCTTGAGGGGATTCCCAGAAACGCCAAGTCGACGTCGTTCAAACAGCTTACGACTGCACTTAATATATATTACGAAAAGGAAATATTTAATTTTATTTAAATAAAATCGACAATGAATTAAGTCATACAAACAAATTAAAACCAAGCCAAATAATTATGATAAAAAAAATTAGAACTGATTTACATTACAAATTTACGCTGAACATTACTGGATTATAAAATTTTTTATTCGTAAAAATAAATAATGAACCAAACACAATACCACAATGAGTATACTAGAAACTGTTGTTATAAATGTTTACAATAATGCCAAGGAGAAACTTTCTTGTTTGTTTTCCACTGACAAGTTTTGAATGCACTTGTTTCTTTAACCCACAAGGGGGTATAAACACGACGATATTAATGGGTGTACACTAGCCTTGCGTAGCTGTACGATCCAAATCGTTATCCACACGGGTAAATGCGTATCTATTTACTTGAAGCTTCGTAAACTGATCGCATCCACACAGCAAGGAGGGACAAAATGACGACGAATTTCACTGGGTTCCACTTAACAGAGACAGGAAGAAAAAACCCTACTTCCAAAGAATAAGCTCTAACGGCAGCCCCTTTATAAAATCCAGCACTACGCTGATATATCTTAAGGACACTTCACTAAACGATAATCTTCATGGGTCACAACAGCTAAATTTTTATGGAAGACGTCTCACAAAACTTTTCCCCACCAGCGTTGAACTTTCCTCTCCGAAGCACCTAAATCCACTGCCCTATTTCGCGTCGGCCCATCCTGATCTCAACGCGCAGAAGCGACTTATCCCGTAACTAAATTACGCAGATTGCTGCCCCGCGAAAACAGCTACTCTACAAACCTATTCCTCAATAGAGGTCGCCATTCATCTCGATTTGAATTAATTATTGCAGAATAATTTTACAAAAATTAAAAACCTTAACAGAGCAAATCGCAAGTCTTGCTCATTGATAAAACTGAATTATTTCTTGCTGCATCTGCTAGATTATTCTTCGCATACGTGATTGTGTCGTCATCAAAGAAGATAGTGGTGAGTGAATTTATAAATCCTAAATTCTGAAAAGTCATATGTAAGAACTAATAACAGTCTTAGTAACGTGAACCCTTGAGGTTACTATTTGTGATGAAAATTTGTTACTCCTAACATAATGCTGTCTGTTGTAAAGATATAATTCTATAATAATACTTTTACTAAATCTGAACTGAAGCAATACATGATTTTAACAGAATCTTGCGTTGGATACATAAGCGGGGTTAATAAACGACAAAAAGACAAATACTAAATTGAGTTTCCTCAAATAATAGCTTCCCAAAAATTTGATCAAAAACTGGTAAAATTCATGATTGATCACACACAGTACAACTGATAAAACTAGGCAATAATAATGGCAACCTATCATCAAGTGACTAAGAAGCATTACAAGTTCAGAAAATGCTAAAATCGCCAAAAATACAAGCTATTACCCATTCCTAAACAAACACGGTTTTTAAAATTGTTAAGTGGATATTTAAAAAAAAAGGCTTTAGGACAGTGTAATATTTATAATGCCAAAACTAAAATATAAAGCTGTGATAGTAACATGTTTATTACCCTAATTTGATTTTTTATAAATTCCTGAATATACTTTATCTTTAACCAAAAGACGTCACCAACCGCAAGATTCTTGGGGCAACAGATCGTAAGTTTTCAAAATAAATAGATACGGGGTTCAATTGCAGACCTTTTTAAAGTATCAGTTTTTAAGACTTATGTAATTTAGTTTTGCCAATAAGTAAAATTGTACGCAGTGCAAAAATTGCTGTATTGCAAGTGGTTGTTTTTTAAAACACATCTATCTAGCAAAAACTCATTCAGTATTCCAGAAATAAAATAAATCACAAAATACCGTTTTGCTCAAAACATGCAACAGTGTTTGTGGTTTTATTTGTTAGTTTTTGCCTCAACTCACTTTACTCCAAAAATACATGCACATTAGTGCATAGTATATCAGCAACCTGCTCTAAAAGTTAAACAATAGTTTTCTGTTTGAAATGTATTTTATCCAGCCGAGCATATTATAGTGAAGCAGAAAGTTTTATACACCGGATGGAAACAATAAAGACCGCCATGATTCTGTCCTTAACTTGGATACTGTAGAATTTTGCTGCCAGTCACGTAATTTTCAGTATCTTCTAGTATTTATGAATCGTAAAATTCTCTTAGTGGTCGTTAAGATTAAATCAGCTAAGACACAGGTGTTGCCCATATTATTTTATTGAGTTACTCGTAAAATACCGTTGAAATAATGTTTTGCTTTTGTAGAAATCAATAGCATAATAAATTGATATTAAATATATTCCGTTGAAGATGTCTAACGTTTAAGTCTTTTATTAAAATTCTCTCTGATTCTTTCAGGAACTCTACTACTAGTATGTGGTTGTGGTTTTTATGGTAAAACACACAAGTGACTTTTTTCTTATAAGTATCAATATATAAAATTTTATTGAAATTGCCTCACCGGAAATTCGTGATAGAAAGGACAAGAGATTTCACTTTCAATTTGTAGAATAGATTTATTACGCACATTGTGGGAATAACGACGACTGGATGTTGAATGAGATAAAAAGGGAACGCAGAAAGTCGTTAATTGTTTTATGAAATTTTACATTCATATTCAAATTCTTATTATTCTGTAATAATCACACCGAATAATTTGCGGTTATCACGTTTTTAATTATTCCATAAAAAATTAAGAATTTTATTGGTTTATTATATTTAATATGTGAGTAGATTATTCGAATGCAACAAAAGGTTGCTATTTCATTCCTCGACAAATTCAGCTTCTCATTTTTGCTTTGTAACAAACACTGGTGTAAACAAAAACCTGAAAAACAAGAAAAGTTTTTATTATGGGAATTTTATTATTTGTTTTACATTCCATTGAGAATTGTAGTTGTTTGTCCTGCACAAATTCCAAAGAAGAGAAAGCTTAATATGGAATTTTTAAGTGAAAACTTGCAATCAATTTTTATTGTAGTAGAAATTCAAGAAGTTCATATTACTCTTATTTATATTGCAGAGAAATAATGTTTAACAAAAGCATGGTAGTAAAGTTGTAAGGTGCTCAAAAATTAGAGTTAGTTAAAGCTACAAACTACTTTGTTCAAAAACTTCCCGTATTTATCAGAAAACCTAACTTGAACAAAACTATGTTTTATCTCCCATGAGATACATGGTATAGAAAAAAAAACCTTTACTGTTATAAAATGCAGTTGCGGCGAACAAACTAATCGAGAATGACTGATTCTGACAAGTAGCAAAAAATAAATATGTTTCTATGAACCTGGAAATACTTTTTCTGAACAAAAACATTAAATAAGCAAATTGACGGAACGGATATAAACTTTATTTTGCACAAGTTGACATTCAGATATGTAATTCTTTGTGTTAAAGAATTTTGTTTTTGATGTACACCAGATCGCAGTAGCAAAATATTAGGACGACGACGTAAACGCTTTTTGAGAACAATGAGAGCCAAACATGAAACAGACCTTGAAGGTATATTTCAAAGAGTCTATCGATAGATCCTATACAGTATCGAAACCTATAGTGGACTAAACTCAATAACTTAATATCTATAAATGCTTCGGAATAACGCAAATCACAAATACTCAATATAAATGTTTTGACTATTTGTACGTCTTTAGATTTACGAGACATTGATAAGTGTTTTCCAATCATCAGTACAGTACAATAAAAAAGTCCTGCTTTTTTATCTAGGTTTTGTTTGTGTTTCAGAAACGCGTGGTCCTATCAAAATGGGGCTTTTTTCTGCTGATAGTGATACAAAGGAGGTTATCAAATGAACCACGCATTAAGTATTTCCCAATAGACATAGGTATTCATTCAGAAAATATGTCGATGAAGTCACTAATCAATGAGTGTTACAAATAGGCAGAACAAAAATACTAAGTGCAGGACTGTTTGCGTTTTCTGAAACGTTTCTGAATATTGTTTTACGTAATTAATTCTATTATAAGTTTCCACACTATATAAGTTCACCAGTGAAATTATATATGTACTGTAATTTACTGCGTTATTAAACATAAAGTTTCACAACCCACGGCAAGCAACGAACTTATAACTAAAAGCACTGTTGCACACGTTCATTTGAGCAAAATCTTTGTAGGCGTGTAAGCTAATTAAAGCAAGATCCTCAAATGCGATCTTACTATAAAACAACGAATTATCCATAAGAAATATGCAAAACTGGCTTTTCTTTGCGCTAAATAAAGAAAAGTCGGTTTGTTTCGCATTTATTCTGAAAACAAAAAAAAAACAGTTTGGATTTATCATAAAGAATATTACTGAGAGCAACCTTGATCAAATTTAGCTGAATAGTTATATATTGATCGATTTCAGAATTTCTTTAATCCAAAATTTCTGTATGAATAAAATCAAATTTAATCAAAAAATTTTAAAGCTCAAAAAATCTTCAAATTTTGGCTGTCAGTTTAGACAGTTGCACTTCAGTTCATTCAATGCTCTAAAATCCGGTTTTATTCTTGATTATACATTTTAATTCATATATTTCAAAGTTGATGTGTTAAAAATTTTGGAAATCTGATCAAGTTTGAGAGAGCCATTGTAATCAGAGAAGGATGTTGGCTTTTGATCGTCTCTGCTCAGATAAACCTAGTTGTAATATCAACCTACTTCATTTCTTCTATATTTTTCTACGACGCACCAAAAATTGTATGGGTCATTGTGATATGAGTTTTATTAACGTAACAATTGTAATTTTATGCTGCTGGCCGTCATTGCAATATGGCTTGACGTTATTCTAGATAAGTCAATAATATAAATCTTAAGGTTTAGTAAGTACTTATCTACATTCTAAAAGAACATGTACCCAAGAACATCAAAATAAATACTTAAAACCAACAATAATTTTTTATTTTAAAATAACTGTCATCGGCCCTGATTTAGTGTTATTTTCTAGCAACTTTTTTTCACTTGCCGTGTTAACCTTTTAATGCCGGTACTTTGAAGTTTTTGTCTGAATTTTGTTAATTTTTGATATATGTCTCATTAAAACACTTGAATTCCATTTTGCATGTTAGTTTCGACCTAACTTTTTAAATTTAGGAGAAAAGATATGTTTCCATTTTGGGAACGTCGGCATGTATACTTATACAATAGCAAGTGAATGGGTAATGCCTTTATTTCCTTTATGAATTACATGTTATTATATAAAGTGATTATTTTTGGATAAAAATCATGTAAATACTAATAAATAGAATAATCAAATCACTTGATATTGTGATATATATCAAAACAAAATTCTTTATGTAGTCTCTTCTCACATTTAGAGCACTGGAGCCTGGTATTTTTCGGGCACACTATACACCTTCCCTGAGAATATACAGTTAGAATATGATTGATGCCATCGTAACGAATATCACGTAAAACTGATGATGATGCCCTCCTGTGTAGCTTTTGCTTTTATCAGACACATTGCAATTGTACGCCGAAACTCTAAATGGCTGATATTGTCTCACTATTGACATGCTGATAAAAACGATATGCTGCTACAACAGCAAGATATAGAGCATGTGAGAAAAGATTCCACCACTACTTTTTAGATCTCGATTTTAGGCGCTAACTAGCACAAAATCGATGAAGAAGATCAACCACTTCCATTCCTTCACTATATTTCTTTATAGCATTAGGTTGCTGGACATCTTTTTTATGTTCTCCTTTTACTCTTCTAGCCGTTCTATGGAGAGCTGTTACACCATAGTGATTACTTCCTACAGTCACTATTGCGTTGTCATTCCACTTCACAAATACCAATTGTCCATCAGATCTACAATTGTAAGAACCCCTACTTTTCTTTTTTAACTTGCCAGAAGATATTAGTGGACATTTGTTGGTTCGGTTTTCCCGAACTGTACCGCATGCTCGAATATTCATCAAAGAAATTTCTTGGAAAAGAGAATAACTTGAAAAAGAAATTGTCAAAAAAAAACAACGTCTTGCGAAGGAGTTTCGACAACCGATAACATGTTCTTCACGTGTGCCCAATGGTTCTTTGTTATTGTCAGCTGATCTTCCACAATATATGTCTATATTATAAAGATATCCATCTGATCCATACAGCATCCATATCTTAAATCCAAAACGCACTGTTTTATTTTTTATAAACATCTTAGCAGAATGATGTCCATAATAGGGCACCATAGCCTCGTCAACGCTAAGCATCTTATGGAAAACACCGATTTGTTGTAGATTTCTTGTCAGTTTTGAATAAAGCCAAGGAATTTTGGAATTTTCTAGCTTTTGGTTATCAGCTACGTCAAAGTAACGTTTTATTGTTCTGAAATTATCTCAGCTCATAGTTTTAGAGAAATTCGGAGCTTGAATGTCTCCAGCTGTAGATCAGTAATAATTTTCACTGGGTATATTATGATAACAGCTTATCAAAATTAATCCTAAGAATTGACAGATATCTTCTTTAGTAACCATAAAACTATGCTATCTTGTAGTGCCAAACTCTCTGACTTTTTCCAAGATGTTTTTGTCTTTCTCGATTTATTGCCTTTACTATCTTCATCTTCATCTTTGCCCGAGTCAATCTGATGAATTTCATTTTCTCCGGGAACCCCTTGGGGTAAATTTGATCCACTCAAAGCTTCATCAATGTCCTCTTCATCGCTTTCAATTTTTTTATTACCGGATGCTGGTGGTAACAATACGACGTCATGTTTTTTTTCAGAAGTAGAAGCTTCTAAATCATTCAGAGCATCCACATGAACTTGTATCTAACAATTCTTCCACTGATAGGAAAAAATACAATAATGCAAACATTTGTCTTTCCTGATCAAAATAAAACTTACCCATAGAATTTATTACAATTCATCGTACTTTTTTTCTAAAAATCACACTACTAAATCGCATGCAAACTGAAATGAATTCGGTGAATGCAGAGACTGTACTGACAATATTACTATGAAGGGAGAAACTGTGAACAATAAATAAAATACCGCCATATTAAATATTAAGGTAAATGATGATAAAATAGCAACAATTTCAGAGTGTAACCTTCATCTTTTTAATTAGTGTATCTTTATAATATTACTTACATTGTATATTATTCAGTTTAGTCTAAGCATTCAGAAAACAATTATTTATCATTCTGGAGGATGTTATTGTCAAACGTAAAATGTTAGTGGTTCAATCCTTTTGTTGTCGGCTGTTATCCTCTCTGGCATAGTAACTCTCCGAGTGACACCCGCTTCGCTTTCACTACTATTTAGTTTTGCTAACAATACTCTATTTGTAGCTATATAACTTTATCTTCTAATTGGCTTATTCGTTAATTACGTTTTCATCTTGTATATTCAGTTTTATTTTTAGAGCTCTTCAAAATAAACTAGTTGTATCAAGATGAACTGGAAGTTAAAAACATGAACAAGATTTGACTGAAATTTCTTTGTTAGATGTTGTGTCTGCAAAAATACTTTAATAAAAAGCCGGGATAAGTCTGATATAATTCTGGAATAAAGCTTTTTCATATAAACGACAAGACAAAGCATCGTGTATGTGACTACAAATATTTTCTAAACATACCACGTCAAAAAAACAGTCTGCAAAGAGGCTACATTTATCTATAGTTCAAGTTCAGAGAATCTCGACTAATTATTGTAAATAATAATAAATTAATTAATTCAGTTTATAAGAACTTTTTTGAGTTCATAAATAATTCGATACCTAATTGATGCCAACGTTATGTTTAGTTATAGAATAAAATGGCGCAACACTTCAGCTTAAAATCCGATGTGAATTATTACAATTATAATCAAGAATAACTCAAGTAGTCTGTAACACATTTTTAGAGCGTAGGCGGTCCTCGCTGCTTTATGCCGTACGTGTCTTGACGAATCCTCGAATTGCAGCGATATACCAGCTTACGCTAAGCCTTTCTCCACTCCTCACAATCCGACTCCAAAGTTATTTTCTCATTTTGTCGTTTTCCCTTTATCGCTCTTATGCTGGATCCTTCTATTTTGAACGATACTTCAATTCGCTAGACTGGAGCAAGGTCTCGGAAACGTCCGTTATTAATATTGCCTATATTCTTTGTGCGCAATCTGATACAAGTGTTGTGTAGTTATTGGATACGCGTTATAGGCTGCTTTTATATTGGATTATAAATGGATTTTCTGATATCGTTCTACTAACAAGTCAGTCTGATGCTGCATCTCGTGAGCTTTCTTATGGTAGGAATTTCTATAAATAAACCGAAAATTTAATCAATCTTATGGATAATATCCTCAAATTGAGATCTCAAGCTTTTCTTTAAAAAATGCTATTTTATTTCTTAACAAGAGCTTTCTCTCTCTCGAGAAAAAACTTTTGTTTTGTCTAACGAACAGCAGCAATTTTTCTAAAAAGTTATTTATCATTTATATCTGAAGGGTAGTCACATTGTTACATAATTATCGGGAGCAATGTTTTAATGCTTGACTACCACTAAAAGCTCGACGAATTAAAATAATAATTATTACTTAGAACAAAAGGTAACACAGTTGTTTTTCTTTTTTTTTAATATTAATTTGAAATATTTTCTATTTTTCAGGTACGTGGTAACCAAGCGTCTTGCTGTGGGAAGAGAACAAAAAATTAGTAAGTAATAGAAGCAATAGATTTATGTACGAAACAGACTATAAAATTTAGTCTAGATTAGTGGAGGTTAAATTTCAAACTGTTATTTCCTGTATATCGTGTACCTTTTCGAAAAACATCTACATTATATCTAGGATTAAGCAGACCTATTTGAATTTTCTTTTCATTAAAAGGTCGCCTTTCTAACGAGATATCGCAAGTGGAGGGTTGCCATTTAAGATATTTTAGTCAAGGTGGTTGAGATTCCGAGTGTTTGCTGCAACTTTTCAAATTGACACCCTGTATACAAAGAATGTTCTAGAACTTTACAGCTTAAAAAAAAGATTTTCAATAGAATCCAATTGTCTCACAATATTTCTTTTAAATTTTCATGATATTATATATGAAGGACAAACAATAGAAATTTTATAAAAATTGAAATAATTCCAACAATTTATTTAAAATCTAAATGTCAGAAAGCCACCTCGAGACGTACTGAATTGTCTGCCAGCCTACAATAGATACTTTGGATGTAAGCTCTTACATCGAAGCCGTCGCCCATTTTAGATTTCAGGTTATTTATCAAATTTTATACCCCAGTAACTTCACTTTTAAGAAAATTGATTAAATAAGAGCGACGTATTTTCTGTTTCTCTTTGAAACAAAGCAAAACAAAAAGTGCTTAAAACACGATGAAATCAACTTAATTAATTTTATAAAATAGATCATTTTTTAATTCCAGACTGACGTAAGCATTAAACTGAATGTTAAACGTAGTTTAAAAATGTCTATTATATTAAAACGGCATCTCCAAGCATTTTCTAATTTAAAGCACGAATAATTTCCGTTTTAATATGACGTAATCTATCCTCAAATTCATACCTAAGCTGCTTCCGGGATTCAACGTTATTTACCTAAACTTTTCTAGTTAACTCCGTCATGTATGTCGGCAACGAACAAACTTTGCATCCTTATTGATGCCTGACGTCAAATATTCAATATAGTTGTGTGAAGGGAACAAGTAAATAAGAACCTAGCAATAAAGTGAGAAAGTGAGGTGTTTAATAACTCTGACTACACAGTTCTAGAGCCCTTGTAGATGTAACAGTACAAAACCAATTGCTTGCTGTCTAGGAATGTCACAATACTATATATAAAAGTGCATCCCAACTGCAGTTCGAATTTTATTAGCCTTATACGATACTCTAGTTTTATATTCCATACGCCCGAGAAGTTTAAGAAGCGACCGTATTTGCAAAACTGACATGAAGTTCCTTTCTATTTGACAAGCAGTAAGTAAACTAAATTTGCTGCATTTGAAAAGCCGCAAGCAAAAAGCTTCTTATTTAAGATGTAGATGAAATTAAACGTTATAGTCCCTTTTTATCGTGCAGTATACGATCTCCTTAGCCTGAATAATTTTTAAATGAAGATTATGGTAATTTGAAGTTTTTGTATAGATAAGGCAGTTTACTTTTAAGGGATAAAAAAGGAGAAATAGAAAAACAGAAAGGAAGTAAAAGCTTCTACTTTCGAGGCAATAAGTGAGGGTGAAGTTTTTTAAACGCAATTTAAAAAAAAAGGTTGACCAAAAACAGTCTGACAAAAAACGTGTATGTTGTGAAGTATACGTAAACTTTTTGTTAGAACACAATAAAACTGTATAAAAATCTGAGTGGAATCTTTCATACCAAAGCGAAAACATGCAAAAAATCTTTTGTTACCTAAACAATTTATTATTGTGTACTTGTCTTGTGTACATATTCTACTTTAAAGTAAATTCAAGGTTGTATATTCTGTAAGTAGTTACTATTACAAATCTCTTATGTATTATAAATAATTTATTGATATTATCAAAAGAGAATTTAAGCATCACCATTCCCAATAGGTGCAGTATAAAATCCGGAGATAAATATAAAATATGACTTACTAGAATCAAATATCGTATTTTTTATTGTAATATTTTTAATTACCGAGTTTGATGCCCTACATTTACAACAAAATGTTACAAACTAATGTTACCATAATCGCTAGGCTTTTGTGACTCCTTTTAGCTTTAAATTTGTATAAGAACGCATGCAGTACATAAATGTTTACTTACTAGTTTTTCCCGTTTAAGATGATTAAGACCAACAATATAATTTGATCAACTTTCATCAGACGAAGTAGTCTCAAGAGGTATTAAGAAGATGAAATTATAATTTAAAGTGTTTTTTTAGTATCAATTTGGGTATATTGGATATTCCTAGATATACCTTAGTGGTGTAGTCTACGGACTTGATAATTTTGATTCTAAGTTTTCCCAAAATTCATCTTCTTAGCTATATTCGCTTTGGACATGACCATATTTGCTTTGAACATGATTATATTTCTGATTTCTTCTGCAATCTACTTAGTCAACGTCTAAATTATTTTAATAAAGCAGGTTATTCTGTTACAATTGCTAAACTACAGTAATTCATTCATTCATAAACTAAA
>VTPC01008161.1:59616-120925 GCA_011009095.1 Ignelater luminosus
AGCTATGGAAGACACGCAACCAGGTGACAATAGAGTAAAAAAGACGGGCCAGACCAACATACCTTCAGTGTATTTGAAGCTTCTTAACAAAGTCCAACAAAACGAATTAATCCAAAGTTTAGGAGGAAAGCTTCACGGGGTAGTGCACGCACACACCCGCTGAGGAAATAATCACTTCCCCACAAAGTAGAAAATAATAAAATTAAACGGTTGAACCGTACAAGGCACACTGATCAGCACGTCAGTTTTCCACAAAGCGAGTTCTTAAACTGCCCCCCATCTTAATTCGAAGTGAGATTCAGCCGGAAAATGCACAATCTCCAACCAATGACCATTCAGAAAGTCAGTCTGAGGACAGCAAAGGAATATTTGGCAACTGCAGATTGGTCCAAAAATTACAAAGAGAATCTAACCTTCGGAAAACTAATCTCAAAAATATCACCCGGAACACGCATTCCTCTAAGATAACGATATATATCAATGAAAACAATAGAACCACTAATATGGCAAACAGGAGATTGGTTTAAAACCTAATAAGTGAATAGGGAATTTAGACAGAAGGCTACTGTATCAAAATCTCAGAAAAAAGTCGTCTGCAAATAGCCCTAAATTAACCAAAACTGATACAATCAATCCCGAATCTATTAGTTACTCAATAGCTGACGGAGCGATAATAGATAATCTCGGTTAATTAACTGAAAACAAATAAATTTCAAACAGAACTATTAAACGAGAAAAATCATACAAACAAGCAGAAATTAATTCTACAAAACCAAAAGAAGTTGCTTAAACTACATCTGGCAACTAGAGATAACTATAAATCACAAAATAAGATCAATCCTGTCTATCCCAGAGTAATTACATCGAAATAATTCTTAAGATTTTTTAATCAAAGAAAATTCTCATGTGCAACATAAATTTAATACAAGCAAATTTATTAGAAATTTCATTTCAATGATATATAAGGTGGTCTAAAAGTATATATTTTCATACGAAATCTTCTAGGTACGGTTAAATAGATTAAAGTTAATAAACGCAACCGGTGAAGATAACCGGAGTTAGTGAGGATAAGGACCCATGTTAGGTTCATAAAAAATGAACGTAACAAGCTTTTGTGACATTCCTGCGAACTCTAAAAGTAAGTTTTTCTTGGTAAATTATTACTTGGTAGTAAAAGGTATCGAAACTTTTCCATAGAGAATTGCCTTAGCTTTCATTCGATTTCCTTTATTGTTTTGCAATTTTTCATCACTGCAAATCTATACAATCAAATGACATAAAGTCGACAAAGTTTGGGAGATTGGAAATTTCAGAACTTAGTTTTGTGACATCTTTGGAAGAAGTGAGAATTTGGCTATATTACATTTAAATTTTCAAAGCAACAACTAGCTTTACAACTCGCTGGTGCGCAATAATAAGTTTTGTTGTACATACATACTGCTTGACGGTATGTTAGTTGAATAAACGAAAATGATTTTACTTCTTTATTTGCATTTAGCTTTATTCTAAAATAAGTTGTGACTCTTGTAAACCTCGCAGATTTGGTATTCTTGATTACCAGCATGTCTCACTTTGTATAAAGACTTTCTAAGACCTACGGTCATCAAAAGTTCTTTCAAAGTCCAACGGATTGTCTTTTTTATTTCGTGATTGCAAATCACAACTTTAATAGTCACACTGTTAGTTTAGTTTACACCTATCTAAATTACTTCGTCGACGTTAAATTTTTCTACTTGAAGTTTTTATATGCGCTACTATTCCATTGCTTTCTTCACGATGCAGTGCACATTTTCACCTCCTATTCTTTATTTTCCAATCAAACACTACATGCTCAGAATTTTTCTATGCACTAGTCGACTTTGAGGTTCTGTAAAAGGTGCACAAACGAGGTAGACATAAATGCAAGGAGTTCGAGTTTTATTAATTTTATTATTTTCAATTATTTGTTATTGTTATGATTCCTTTTCTTTATTTTTCTTTTAAGCATTATTATATTAGGGACAAAAAAGTATAAATTTTAAATTATGTGTATTGCTGAGAATTTTCTCGATATCATGAAACTGCACAAACTGTACCAAATATAAGTTAAAATTAAAAATTAACTCTTTAATTAATTTTACCTCATTTCTAAGTTATTAAAGGTAATTAACAAATCGAACATACCTATTAATAGAAAACGTTCATGTTCTCAAAAAAAATAAGTTAAAATAAAAAATTTAAACATTCAACTTGTATGATATTGAAGGAATATGCAGAAAACACAATTTGGAATATTTTATTTTAAAACGTACCTTGTTCATGTAAAATATTGTGCAATTCAATATTGAGTGTACCTTATATCTCCCATTAATTAATTTCAAATTAACATAATTTTATTAAGTCTATTTGTATTGTACGTGACTCTCTTTACTGCATTATTGATTATAAATGAGTAAAATTATTTTTTTAATCATAAGAAATAAATTTAAGTAACAACATTAACTTAATTTAGATTTTGTTAATGTTAATTTTTAGTATTGTAATTTAGTTGTCAATAAAAAATAATAATAGTAGATTTATTGGAAATAGATAAGTAATTTTGTTTTATGTTATAGTAGCATAGAAAGCTCTAGATGAAGTTGCTTTGTGAACATACATGCAAGATGCTGATGACTTTCTGCTGAATCAGCATGGAGCTGCAATTCTGCTGACTATACCAAAATTATCCCAATTAACCATACTTGCGAACAGCATGTCTTCAGAATTGAAAATAAATAGGCTTGTAGGACTCAGAATATGAAGACCTTCAAAACAAACACAACGTGAAAAGTGAAAGATCATAAAAAATAAAAGTCAAGCTAGCAGTAACTAGGGAAAATATCATAAATCGGAGAAATATTTAAAATGAGAATTAAATTACTTAAATTATTTATTCCCTAGTTGCAAATAAAGTAGTGAAATGCAGAGAAATGATTGGTTAAACAATGTACAAGCTATAGAATTTGAAATTACCTTTCAGTTTTGATGGTTCTACATTGCAAAAAATTCACTTTTGAAGTTATATAAACAATCAAGCAAAGAATAATAATAAGAAGAAAATAAAGAAAAATGAAAGCAAACATAACTGCAATAAAAATACGCTTGTTTGGTAGAATAGGCAACAGGGTTAACATGAGTTTTTATTATTCAGGTGGTATTCATTTTCTTCGTTCAAATATTTTTTATGTATCTAAGAAACAGAATATATACATTTTTATTACAGAAAGCTGCTTTGAAATGCTTCTTTTAGAAATTTAAATTAGTTGAGAATATCATAAACAATTTTTTTGGTAATAATATATTTTGTCTGTTTTTCATGCTATCTGTAAATAGAATGAATAAAGATGTTTTTAACTTGTTCCAACGTAATGATACAACAGACTGTTGGAATAAACGCTGCAATAATTAATTAATTCACTGTTTGTGAGAAGTTCTAGTGTTACGATCTACGTATACAATTATAACTCCAAAGATTATTACTAACGTAAGTGAAACAACGGCACAAAGCAAGAAGTAACTCTCTGAATATATTTCTCAAAGGAAATAATATTCCCTGTGCATGCACATACCCATATACCTCAAGCAACTCTTGTCACTGGAGAAAGCATAACTGTTTGGCGTAATCTTTGATATACAAGGAATTGTTAACCACGACGAACTTTGTGGTAATACTATAGCAGTGTAATCATAAGCATTACATATACAGTGTTAAAAAAATTAAAATTTGCTTTTAAGATAGCAGCCATAACCACTAAAATTATGATTTAAATAGATCTGCTTACAGATAAATTAGATTATGACTTTGTATGAGTATGGAAATTGCATGCATGCTCAATACAAAGGCTTAATGTTAACATCGATAATTACTATCTGTTTGACCGTTTATTTCATGGTTGACTTAACATAAGTAGTTCCTTTTTGTATTGCATCTATAAAATATGGTGTTTTAAACACAGTATAAATAACCACTCAAAAATATATTTGGATTCTACTAATTTAATAATAATAATCAATAGATCACAATTTAATACTTATAATTCTAACCTAAACCTATTAATTACATTTGCGTAATAGGATTAATATGTTGCTAATACTCCGCTATATTTCATTATTAGATTATTAAATATAGTTAATACGTGTGTAGAATAATTTATTGAGGTATTTATAAATGTATCTTTCAAGATATTTCTAATTTCTTGTTTTTTTTAAATTACAAGTATGACATAGATTAATTAGAGAATTTGCAAGACTATAATCAAAATTTAATGAAATCGTTTTAATATTTATAAAGACAAGAATTAGTAACAAAAAGTATTCTAAAATAACTTTCCATTTATTAATTTTTAAATATTTTTTTCAGTGTACTCAAAATGTCAAAATAACTCAAAGTAACAACAAGAGTGCTGCGATGATGGTACACTTAAGAAAATAACTGAATTAATTCTCTTTGATCAATGCTTACTGTTTAATTCATGCCTTTAGGTATTTGCTTGCGACGCCATCGGTTGTGTATGCACGGAAGGGTCATTATAAAGTTACACAAACACTGTACATGTTTACATCAGAAACAAAATTCACATTGATGTAGTTGTTAGCTTTTTACATTTTTCTTGTTATCTCTAGTTAGTTATACGGCAATTACATGTACAAATAAATTCAATTTACTTTTTAAACTGGTTTGCCACTTTCGTAATTACTGAAGTTTTATCCAATGAAACTGAAAAAAGCTTTAATAAACAAAACGCCTCTTTTTACTTTAATTGTTGTTACAAAGCAAATATGTTGTTTGAGTGGTTTAAATGCTCATATATCGGATTGTCTATTTTGATATTAAATCTAGTAAATTAATTTTAACTAAAAACAGAAAGAAGATACAAAAATAAAAAAACGCTGCTTTGGGTTAATTTAAATCGTGTGAATCTTCGGTAGTAGAGCAAATAATTTTGGAATGCCCCTTAAAAAGGAATATATGCATAGTATTACAGCATCTTCAAAGAAGATATAAAGCAAGAAAGTCATAACGAATTAGATCCTTGACGCTAAGTTTGCGTAACTATAGTACATTGCAACATAGCACGTTCGCTAACTAAGCGATTTTTGGAATTGTATCCCTGAACCATAATATTTTGTTGTTTACTAATAATTTCTGATCCGTTAGCTTTTATCAGTTTACGTTGGGCTAAGCCGGCACAAATATGTGCCGAACCTTCCATATTTCAGACTCGGATTATTCAAGCAAACGATTATTCTGAAATCAACCATTAAATCCAGTATCTTCTTACATTATTATAAGGTCACAAATAGATGACATGGGTCTCTTTGTTATACATTTGTGATACTCAGTCACTATTCTGATTTATATGAATCCAAACTATTTGTCAAGCTTCTAACACAATTAATCAAAAGCTATATTAAATAGAGTACAAGCAAAAAAAACGTAGCTTGCAAGAATACAGATTTTGTGTTTGCTAACGATGCTAACTAAGCTAGAAACTACAGTTTAATAGTTCTTGCAAACTATTTAGAATTTCCCTTTGCTTTAGAAACTTCAGCGGCTTTGCAATTTTAAGTAACTTGGCTATTGTAATTGCAATGTCAGTCTTTAATGTAATTTCTATGACCTAACAACGAACATGTTAGAATTCGATTTTCTAAATTTGCTGGAATTGCTAAAATTTGCTTTAAATTTAATTAAATGTTAACTTTCTCGTATGTACCATAATATACCACAAGTCTGTGTTTGAAACTCTGTCTATTGAAGTAAACGGTTTTGTTAAACTTGTGGTCACTTCTACATAATATAAATGTTAATAAGTCAAAGTGTGATACGGCAGTATCTACTATTCGTATCGCATTTGCAAAACAGAAACATGCTTTACTTTAAAAAATTGGAAACCTTTTAAATGCCGACAAATACTGAAAAGAAAATTTTACATAGTGGATCACAGCAAACTAAGCAATTTAATCAAAATGGTTTAACTATATTTAAAAACACCCCGGCACGATTTTTGATGGAATTTTGTATTTTAGGTCTTTCGTTTCTTACTTTCCATTTTCAGTAAATTGAATATTCTATCCGTGTGAGTCATAGGTCGGAATAAGCTAATTGCTTGTAATAAGAAGCTGATAAAAGACAAGAGTGTTTCTGAAAGGTAATATAAGCAAAAATGACGTACATACACTGCTGAATGTTGAAAGCAGCGTGATCCTATGAAATAAGATGATTATAAAAGGTCACTTTTAATCAACCAACCATAGACACAGTTCTGATAGTTTTAGCTATAAAGCGAATTATGAAATAGTTTTCTTAATTGAGCTCGTTTATCATTGACAAGATATTAGATTAGATTAGTTGCTTTATAGAAGTTTGGTGAGTTCTATACTAATTATGTTAATATAATAGGGTTTTGCACAATATGGATAATATTCGGATAATATCCATAGTGATATAGATATAACATCAGTTCTAAATTATGGAAAAAATCGCCAGCAACGAAACACTATCACTGACACATTTAGTAATTGAATATACTGCTCTCATATTGATTTGTTACTAGCTTCAGTCCAAAATTTATCTCTGCATTTAACATTCCACATTTCAATTTTACTAGAAGTGTCAACTGCTAGGAAATCTGTCCTATGTAGTGGTTCAAAAGTGTCTTCTACTAAAACCTAAAGATATAATCAAACTTCGGCAATTTGTATGCACTGATTTGCTCTTCTGGAGATCAGAGAAACTCAAATAAAAGAGCTTACAACATGTAATCCACGCTCTGATGTTATCTGCATCCTCTATATTCAAAAAAGAAAAAGAATATAATTCATTCAGAGAAAATGATGAAATTTAAAATATTTAGAATTTTGAAGAGTTGTCCCTGCAAAAGATTCATATTTGAAGAAGTTTTTACTTTTTGAAACTTTTATATTTTCTATTTAAAACATATGCTTTTATTACCTAAATGAGTTTACAGCTTAAAATAGATTTTAAAAATCTACAATAATTTATCAACTATTAGTAAACTTCAAGATTTGACTTAATTTGTAGAATATGCAAAAATTACTTTCCTTAAAGAAAACCTTTCTCAAAGACTATGAAGTTCGTACTGGCTCCATCAAAAAAATAGAAGGGAAGACACTGAAACTAAATAGAAAATCATAGAGCTTTTCCCTCAGGCTCAACGAGCCAAACCTGGTGCTTGAGGTCTTTTGAGCTACTAGGAATGAACAGCAACTCGACTTACGGGTGAAAAATTAAACAAAGCTTGAAAGGGAAATTAACAACAGATCTAACTTTTTAGAGAAGGATGGTCCTAGGACATCAGTGTATAAATCAGCTTGCAATTTACTTAAGACCCGTTTGGCTACTTGTAAAGTAGTGGAGTAAAAAATTAATTTTGGATTTTTCATTTCTAATAGCGACAAGAATTTGCGCACTTGTGTGCTAGTTAATTGCAAACAAAAATTTTTAGTTTTGGATAATGTTAAGAGGGTCTGAGAACTGGGATGCTGTTGCTTCAACCCCGAAACATTTTCAGGTTTGTATCACTCCAAAGCAGATGCGTCTTCGTCTTCCTAATGTGGCACAAATACGTGATTGCTATGGTTTGTCTGACAGAGCAGCTGCAGCTGCAGCTGTAGCAACTGTTACCCTTCAAGATGTTGGTCTTGTGTTGAAAGCAGATTTTGATAGCGTTACTGATAGAACCAAGTTGAGAAGAGAAAGAGGAAAGCAAAATAAATCTGCTTTAAGAGAACGTGAAAAAAAACTGTTTGGACTACTTTCTTTGATGGAAGAAAGGACAAAACAATTGTAAATGAGAAAAAATGTAGCAAGCACTATAAGAAAGTTGTAATGGAAAAACATATTTCTCTAGTAAGTGAGCCGGGTTCCACTTTTATTGGACAGCGCAAAGTGGCTCATCTCAAACTATCCAAAGAGATGTTAACTTCTTAAGAAATAAAAATATTTCCGCAGAACATCTGATTCCAATATGATGTGATGGAATAGTGATAAATACAGAAGGAAAAGGAGGAACATACGACTGTTCGAATTGTGCCTTGGAGGATCACTTCAGGGCTTATATGTCTGTTGCACATTAATAGCTACCACTAAGGCATCTGCTACAGAGCATGAATGGAGTGACAAGTAAACCTATTTTGCGGATCGGAATCAAGAGACGGCTTCATTGCAGCGTTGTTACAATCAAGAAAAATAATCCCTCTTTTAACACAAAATCTGACTATAATATACAACAAAATATCTATGAAAAGCTAATTTTGATTTGTACCTTTATATATTAGCTATGAGAGGGTAGAACCTGTTCATAATAAAATTGATTTTTGATTTAACTATTGTGTTTCATTATGATGTACTGTTATTATACTTTGTTTTAAATTATTCGATAAGTCTGGGGACCCTGAAGAAAACATTCAAATATTTTGTAATTTTTACACTACACAACTTTCTTGCACTATTAGAAGTTCCAACCAAAATTTTTTTTTGGGCGTTTTCATTCCACCCTATAATCCACAGTAAAAGATATGCTAAAACGTAGGAAATTCTTAAAATAGGAGGTGCATCCAATAACACTTTCATAACATTATTACTAGAGTAGCAGAAAACTGAGACATACATATATTACCAACATGTTTTAGCATAAGAAAATTTAGGTACCCATTAATGACCAGACCATGAGAGTAGAAACGGCACTGCATTGTCAGTAGGGATAGGTGCTTTCTCCTCGTTTGCGTTGGTGAACAAGCTCCTACGAGGACTAAATGACGTATGGTCTACCGCAATAGGTTATCAAAATTGCATAATCATATTGACCTTAAGACAGTTTAGAATTGTATGATAAATGATGCAAAGAACTCTAAGCTTTGTAGAAAGGTGGTACAAGAAAGAGAGTCTGTCGGTCAATACGACAGCGGCATATCTAGTATCATTCAATAAAAGGAGGAAGCCATTTGGGATCACACGAGTTTATCTTTTCAATGCACCTTTCAAGGATGAGAAAAGGGTCAAGTATCTACTAGTGATTCCAGAAAGCATACCAGACTTCAAATTTCACCTGGAAAGAATAACAAACCTATAGGGTCCTTTGGGCATATACGAGAACATTAGGTAGAAATTGCAAACTTTTCTCCAAGATGATTTACTGGATGTAATACAATTATAGTTATATGGTATACATCATCGAGTACGCAGCACTTGCATGCTGATCAAGCACTATATGAATACACCACTTCTTAGGCACTATCAGCGCAATGTCATCAATACCCACGACAACGATAGAGAGCCTGCTAGATCTGCTTCCTCGGGTGGTACCAGATAGAATCTTTGCCGTTTTTATTCCTTAAAAGAAAAATTGAGAACAATGACAAAGTCTTGTGGCGCTAAACAAATGTCTCTTTTATACACACGTAGGACATCTGTTAGTCTTGGTTAACTGTGTACAGCAACTTCTATAAGGCAACTACAGTGATACCGGTAGTGATAACCAGACTATTCTAAAGGGGTTAAGATCCTGCGTGGTTAACTTATTCCTTGATACAGTAAGATCACATGGGCACCTGGATGCTGACTAGGAAGCAGACTACTTGACGAAATGAAAAACCTTTTATAGAACCGGAACCAGCATGTAAAGTCCACAGGAAGTAGCATCAAAGAAAATTTTTGCAGGTTTTTGAAATTTCTTCTAATTTTGATCTCCTGAAAGTTTCATGAACAAAGCAGTTTTAGCATTTAAACGTTCGTGATGTTAAATACGGTTCTAAAAGGTTTTAAAACTTTTAAAGGGTTTAATTTGTAATAGCTCTGCTATTTGTTTCAGAAGTCGTGGTTGCTATCGGATAGATACAGAGATTTCCGAGTTTAACGTTTCTAATCTTTTGTGGAACTTTTTAGGTCGTTTAATAGTCTAACGTCTCAGAAGTATTGCGTAGCGCTCAAAAAAAATCTATCAGCTGTTCATAACAAACATTTAGTCTGATGTCATACCAAATTGCACGGCGTTGATTAAAAATTTGCCGTTACTTACTTTGGGTTGTTTTTTGTGTTTTTTGCTATATCTAAATACAGACAAATAAGTAAAACGTTTTTCTAATTTTTTGATATGTAATCTATTTTAGTAGAAAGAGAATTTTGACCTTTTCTGGAAAATACAAAAATGCGTTGCCGCCAATCAAATTAAAGCCGGTGCATTTTAC
This sequence comes from Ignelater luminosus, assembly GCA_011009095.1. Classification (NCBI taxonomy): domain Eukaryota; kingdom Metazoa; phylum Arthropoda; class Insecta; order Coleoptera; family Elateridae; genus Ignelater; species Ignelater luminosus. The sequence goes on from VTPC01008161.1 coordinate 69,844, forward strand.
CACTTTTTTGTTTTATAGGTTGTAAGATAATTCAAAATTGCTATAACTACTTGTAATGCTTTCTCGTGCATTTTATTTCTTTCTGTTTCAGCTTATATCAATTTTTTTCATAATTTATAATTATAACATATCACTGTAAAGCTCTTCTAGACTCGTACAAATTTTTTGTGGTAATTTCTAAAACACGTAATGCCAAAGTTCAGAAGATGCCTCTTAACGTTGTTAGTTGCAAAAATAGTGCGTAAAAGAAACTTTTTTTGTGTAGAGTGCAAATCACATTAGAACAAACAACGCAAAAATAGAAAAACCTATGTGTAGTGTTGTCGTTGTCAGATAACGGGATGTTATCAGGAAAAATTAGGAAGGTGAATTTTGCTTTTAAGTTTGTTAAAACTTGTTTCACACTTTGACCTAATAACTTCTGAAGAATGTATTATTTCTTTAACAAGTAGACAAGACATTTTCATTATCTGCCGAACGATCTCATCAAATGAAAATAAAAGTGGTTGTAAGTCGGTTTTTAATCTCATGTTGCGCATATTCCTTTCAAAAAGGACAAATAAAATTCGTTGCAATATACTCATAGGTGTTAAATGAATGGCAGTGGTGAAGCTTTTGACAATTAATTTTAATCGAATGATAAACAAGCAATCGTAGTTAACACTTGTCATTGAAAGCCGACTGTTATATCAAATCTATCAAGTCCAACAATTATTATTGATTACCAAGCGATATACAGAAATAGTTTTTAACAGCAGGGGTATTGAATAGACTTTAGAGAAATTTAAAATGTTATACTGAACGTTTTAAGATATTTCATAACAAGGAAAGGCAAAATAACAGAAATTTTACTTTAGCAAGATGAGATTCAATTTTAAAGCGCGCCTGGCGCCAATTTATTCATTTCAAACAGCTATTTAATGTTGGCAATGGAATGGATTTCGAAACCCTGCTTCGTTCTGCATAAATGGATAAACAGTAAATTGATGTAGAAAAATTCGACTGTTTCCTAAATTACTTTCCTTTTATGCGACATATAAGCTCGTTAAAATTTTATTTTGTGCACAATTTTGCAATACTACTTATTATTAATCTTCTAAATTAGTGTGCATAAAAGCTACACATTAATTAACTTGATAAACATGTAATATCTGTCAGAAGTTTAGAATTACACCTATTCACCTTTTAAGCAAGTTTATACCATTTGTATTAATTGCGCTACAAAACTCTCAAGTTTAAATTAGGTACGACTTTTATGCAATAGCTAAACTAAATTATTAATTAAATTCTTCCCTCCGAAAACCAAGATATCACACAATTTCCATAGAAGTTTTTATTTAAGTGCGCTCCACAAAAGAAGTACGAAAATAAAACCGCAAAGAGGCAAGATTAAAACCTCAGATTATACCTTCCGGTTTCAATTGTAAAGCAAAGTTTAAGTGCAATTGCTCCCTCCTGACGTTTTAAGTTGGTAAGACTTGGTGCTTTTGATCATAAATCACAAAAGTTTATATCCATTAAACACAAACAATTTCAACTGTTTCCACGACTTTATGCAACTACATATCATTTTTATTACAAAAATTTGAAAAATTACACCAACTGTTAAAATCCCAAAATGAAATATATCACAATAAATCAATTGCGTTCGAATAAAATGTGCATCAGCAGCAAAAGAAAAATGAATTCGGTTTTCGTGATTTGGAATGGCATTCCCAAAAAATATTGGATCTACTCGATAACATAGTTGCGTTTTTATCTGTAACCCATAAAGTTGTGAATTATGTATTATTTATTTAAAATGCAATTTTTTATTTTCTCATTATTAAAATCTTATAATGATTTCTAAATCAATCGTTTGAATTAAATAGATTAATGCGAAAATACTTTTAATAATTAAATAGGAAAGCCACAAAAGTTAAATTTTGTTCTTGTAATGTTTATATAAAGTCTAGAAGTTACATTGTCGTTTCGGTAATATCACAAAAGTAGTGACACTTTTTTTTACCTTTTTATCAAGGGCGTCGTCGCAGTAATTTCATCAGGTGATGACATCTGACAACTTTTATATCGATCTTCGTAGGAATAATTAGATAAATGTCATTTTATATTAAAATACATGGAAGCTTTTCAAACTTAAACTAAAAAGCATCTCCATAATTTCTGTTTGGAAACCAAAATGAAAAAATTAAAGGCAACACTAGTAAGTTAAAAACATGAGTAGTAAATAGCACAATAAATCTAGCTGATTGTTATGACTTACATTTTTGTATGGAAGTTATTATTATCACTACAAGTAGCCAACTTTACAAACCGTAGAAATAAAATATCAAAAACAAGAATACCCTAAGGTGAATTTTTCCTTCCCTTCTACCTAAAAACGGAAAAGAGATTTCAGCACGCAACAAATTTTATACAAGAACATATTTTTCTGAACACAATATCCACAAAATTAGTTAACCTCAAGGGAATCTTTTTTAAACCATAGCTGGTAAGCGTCTTATAAGGGTCTATTGTTTACATTTTGGGTTACCTGCAACCAGCGCTTACATAATTCTGAGATAGCTATTCAAGTTTGGATAGAATACGCAATAGTATCCATCTGGAATCACTAATAGAACTGTGAAAGTATATTGAATGATTATGTTCTGCAATAGGAATACAAAAATTAAAAATAAAGATTAACATCAGATTAACTATCATAATTCTAAATACTACTAATCTCTGAAAGAATTATTAACGGATTTGTAATTTTTAAACATACAAAATAATTAATTAGCAAGATCATCAACCTCAAAAAGACTCTTTGAGCACCTGCTGGATGGTGTAACGAAACATCATTTCACGTTAGAAACTTTCTATTGAATACCTTAAAATTTGTAGAGGAATTAGCAAAGGTTGCTAGGTTAATTGCCACTTCAAAGAGGTTAACTAATGGTTATAAGTTGAATTCTGCGGTCATTAATTGATCAGGTCGGATATGCAGTTAGAATAAAGTTGTGAACAAACTTGTAATATTTAGTAAACAGTGATCATGTGAATCGTCACTAAAAACTACAATTCTTTCATTTCTGAGTAGCTATTTGGGCAATAGAAGTTTTAAAAGTTTATCAGCCTTTCATACAGTTAGATTATTTCACTTGTAAGGAAAAATCTTATTTTAGTTTTACAAAATTATTTTTGTAATAATTTGTAGTTGATTTGTAACCAATATTGATGTACTGCTTTACAAGTTTCGCTCTTCAAAACTTTTTATAGGCGTCGTGTTCAATTAAACAATATCGCACCACTTATGATTTGGGAATTAAATTTGAGCAAGAAATAAATATTCACATAGAATTTTTCGATGAAGCTTGTCTACAATTTTTTGTTTGCATATTGAGCAATACAGACATACAGCCTTTCTGTACGTTAATTGTTTTCAATTCTTTATTATTTTGCCTTTTGTTTATTTTTTATCTGTTTGATTTTGTTATCAATACCCAAAACTTTTGAAATACTAAACCCTTTTATTGGATTAAATCCAAATTGTTAGTCTTTATAACCTTCTCAGTTAAGATGTTGACTATCAAAAACTAACACAAATAGATCTTACTGTTCCATGCTAGGAAACAACTCACAGATTGCATGCAAATTGTTAATACACAGAACTGACATAAACTAACCCTAATGAGGAATTATAAAACAAAACAAATATTGTGAACCAAAGGCTGAACACCTTAATTGAACAGAAAGGAGGCAAACTAAACATTTAAAAGTTTCCCTAATTATTATAATATCCATTAAAAAAATAACCTGCGAGGATTTCAAAAAAAACTGACAAGCACAACGAAACACTTAAAACCAATAACAATGTCTCAAGATTTTTATTCATTAATAAAGACCCAACAACACATAATTAAGCAAGTGGACACGTATAGATACGGAAATAACAATGAGTTGGAGAAGTAAGAATGAGATACAAACAAGGATTGCATAGGGAAAGGAAGCTTCTTCGAAGAAATGAAGATTAATGACCAAGCAAAGTCAAATTAGATCTAAGAAAAAGGTTGGTGAAGTGTTCTGTATGGAGTGTTTTTCTGTACGGTAGTGAGACATGGACACTGCTAAAGAAAGACAAAAGAAGGATTGTCGCTTTTGAGATGTGGTTGTGGAAAAGACTATTAGACATTAACTGGACAGACCAGACAAGGAATGAAAAAGTTTTGAAAAGCACAAGAAACTATTGGATGTTGTAAACAAAAGGAAAAAAAACTGGATAGGACATGTATTGAAAAGGGATTGCTTAATGAAAGACGTTTTAGAGGGTTTTGTCGCAGGAAAAAAAATAAAATGAAGGAGAAGGTTGAAGATAACGGACGAGCTGAAATAAGGAAAAAGAGATATGTTGATATGAAGAAGAGAATACAGAAGAGGACAAAGTGGAGAAGTCTCTAGGAAGGATCTGTGGAAACACAGACAACTTTCGATGATGATGCACAACATGCGATCTTATGAAGTCGGGCATTCGATAATCAAATAGCTCTTTTTGCAACTTGTAGGCCAAACACTTAAAAATTCTGCTGTTAGATACAAATACACGTTGTTGCAAGCGTGGACACTTAGATAAATTCAATTAAGCCGTACACTTAATAGAACTCAATCTTAAGTAATAGGTTAATATTAATATATCACGTAGTTCAATGGTATTGTTGAACAGTAATAGACCGAGATCTAGCAATTGTGGGTCTCTTTAGAATTAAAACTGTTTTCACCAACAACTAACAATTTTAATTTTAAATTTAGAATTCGTGATATTATCGACATCAAAGAACTGAAATCTATTATAAAATTATTCAAACATAGACTGCAGTGAATTTTGTTTTTCAATTAGCTATTTTTGTCAACAATTATCGACTGATACAATAATGATCACAATAGCTCCATTGGCATTTCCTACTACACTACTCGAAATAATTAGAGGCACGCTTATGTACATCTGAAAAACTTTTTTAATATGCAACAATGTACAAATGTAATAATAAATATCTGAAAGACTAACATTTTGCCAACAAATTTGCGAAAATAATACAAACTTAACAGAAAAATTCGTAAGATAACAATATCAATTCAAAGAAATTACAAAAAATCAAGCGAAAAGCAAGTCATCCCGTCTAAATAACGTAAAGTTGCAAAAAAGGTCTGCTTCACTAACGTGTGTGTCTTCCATTGGCACGAAGAACTGCTTGACACCTTCGAGGCATGCTTCGAATGAGCCTAGGAATGTCTTCTTGAGGTATTGTCTCCCATTCTTCGACTAAAGCATTTGGAGAGTCTGAGGTGGGTCTGGACGCCTACGAGCACGTCTGTTCAATAAGTCCCAAAGATGTTCGATGGGGTTAAGGTCAGGACATAGCGGAGGCCAATCCATGGTTTGAAGCCCGTGGTAGTGAAGAAAGTTCATGGTGATAGCCGCAGTATGAGGCCTAGCATTGTCTTGCACAAATACAAAATTAGGACCTATACCATAAGCGGCTGGTACAACATAATTCTCCAAAATAAGGTCAATGTACCGTTGAGCTGTTAGGTTCCTTGAAACTACTGCAAGATCTGTTCTTTCCTCAAGACTAATTCCGTCCCAAACCATCACAGATCTACTACTAAATTTTTCAACTTCTCGCACGGTAGTTGCAGAATGCCGTTCATTTGGTCGTCGATATACATGTACTCGACCATCACAACGACTCAAACGAAATCGTGATTCATCTGAAAACAGTACTGGTCTCCAATATCTAAGTTGCCATGCGGTATGTTCACGAACAAAATTTAAACAAGATCTTATTGGTTTTCGCACGGGTCTTCTTGATCTCAGGTTCCTTCTCTCAGTCTATTCCTAACACTCTGGTCAGAAATCTCCAATCCATGAGTCGTTCTTAGCCTACTTTAAAGATTTGTTGCTGTGATGTGCGAAAACGTAAGGAGGATAGGATTAAAAATCGATCCTGGATTCGATTCGTTTTTCTCTTGGGACTTTGTCCAATGCGTCTTTTATATCCTCCTGTTTCTAGGTAATGATTCCATACACGATGAACAACTTCTGCTTCATTTAGATACCATTTGTCGATGTAACTGGTGTGAAACTCAACAATTTATAATCAACAGTCACCATAATTTACTATACCAAAGCACACTACTTTTTGAATTGAAATTTTCATTGTTGGTTTCATTTTATTTCTTGTAGTTTTTTTTTAATTTATAGAGTTATTTATTTTATATATATTTATTCTTTTCGCAGTTTTATTCGAACAAAATGTTAATCTTTAAGATATTCTTAGATTTGTACAGTGTTGCAAATTAAAAAGTTATTCAACTGTAAAGAAGCGTTGTTCTAATTATATTGAGTAATGTAGTTACTGAGTTAAAGGAAATACATAGCAGTAAAACTTATTGCTGTCGACAGTTAAATCGCTACTCTTCCAATGGGCAAACATTTTGAATCAACCAGTATCAATATTGGTATTGCAGTGATTCAGCAGCGGTCTGATAAACCCTAATCACTTTATGTGCAGGTCAAACAAAATTTAAATTCTATAGAAATAGACCTGCCAAGACAGTGGTCTAGTCTGCTAGCATTGTACAGTCGTTTAGTTTTCTCTTTATCGACCTTTAATTACCTAAAAGCATAGACATCTTCAAGCAGGAAAATAGCTGTAAGGTATCTTAGTTGTTTCTACTAAGGATTCTGATTCAGCTGAAAGAGAGCAAGAAATTTCCTAAGTGGCATAGTTAAGAAAGTATTACCAGAAACAATCGTAGAGAATGATCTTCTGCATTTTAGAATAAGGCATTATCGGATGTAAACCAATGTAGCAGTTTTGGTGTTATTTAGTTACCTCCAAACCATCTAAGTTTCTTTTCTCTAGGCTATAAATCAGAGTTGTTATAAATCAGTAATAATCACCAAGATTGAAATCTCTTTAATTTTCAAAATTTCAAAATCAATTTCACTATTTATCTTTTTTATTCAAAACATTCAGTTACTCTACTGGGAAGAGAATAACAACAAACATAAATACATGGATAAGAAACCAGCGACAACAAAACTTCCATTGGCTCAGATGGTATAGCGATGATGAGACCTGACACACACTCTTTTCTTAGTGCAAACAGCACAATAGAGCGAAACTACACTGTGTCGACGCCACGTGAGTTTGAACCTAAGTTATGCATGCCCAAATTGAAAACCATACAAATAAAAAATAAAACTTCCAAAGTTTAGAAGCTACCTGTCACTACTTGGAAACATTTTATGGTTTAGTGAAACATAACTCAGGTATAATATTTAGACGATCGAAAAACGCGGGATGTAAATTTCATTTATTATTTTTAATGGAAAACCCAAGAGAAAACCTTGTATACATTCATTATGTTTTAAATTCCCATTCAGTGCTGATTACTTTACCTTATATACGTTATCAAATTTTGTAACTGATCCTGTAACCTGGATATACTAGTTTTTTCAATTATAAAACTGTAATAACATAAACTTGATTCCTCAATCTGTAATCGGAAAGCAAAATGTAATTTACTTGATCCTTGTTGTTTCCTGGTGGAACATCTCCTTGTATACTTTGAGGTTATCTTATATTTCCTATTCACTACTGATCTCAGCAGTATAGCATTACAGGATCTAACCTGAACAACTTCCGTGTTATTCAACTATTTATTATGGTATGTGACACTGTTTCAGTTTCAGTTTTTCATCATTTTATAAAATGCGTTTGTACAACTTTTCTTGGTAACAGCTTGTATTTCTACAAATAACTGACATCCTCTGATATTACCACTGCTGTGAAATATATGTAGATCGTTGGTTCTTGTTATCAGAAACAGCTAAACTAAGAAAAGATGATTACTATAAAAAAAACGAAATTCGACACTTAAGTGGATTAGTTGTTAGTAAAAATCGGTTTTTAACTACGGTATACGTAGAAATACCTTGGCTGGTGCAACTAAATGATTGTGAAACCACAGCGCAAGTCGGCATCGTCGACGCGGTGTGCTTGAAAATTAACACCTTAATATGATAGAGGGCGTATCAGCATTTATAATGTTTTATTCAAGATTAAATATTATTGAAAATGTGTAATTAGTAAGTTTTAGCATATTATGCGTGGAGATACCGACAGGTTTTAATATAATATTATAAAAGTACTAGAGAAGTGGAAAAGTGTCAACTTTATCCTAAATATCTAAAATTACTATTGGTTAAAGAAATAAATTAAACTCTTTTAAACCGTTACAGTGTGCGCTAGTTCTTATAAATTAACGAACTAGTTCTTTAGCGCAAGATAAACGCGAAAAGCCAAGTTACACAGTCATTTTGTTTTAATTTCTAAAGCTTCTTGCAGTCGCAATAAAAAGACCATTTCTAGGTTAACTTGAACAGATTATTATTATTATTATTATTATTATTACTATTATTATTATGTATCTTAGAGTGCAATTTTATTTTTCAAGATATTTTATTATTCTTGATTTGAGTACATTTCATGTTTGTGTAATTGGTGAAATACCTTTAGGTCACCAGATTTTATCTTAGGATTTCAAGCGGTGATTTCGTTATTTTGGAACGGTTCCAACATAAAAGGTTTTCGTCATTTGACGACCTGAAATTTATCGTGGTTACAAATACTTATGAAATTGAGTTTTGTGAGATACTGAACAGAATTTCAAGCTGCTGCAGTTTTACTGAATGTCACAATTCTAGACTGGCCGAGATATGGGAATATAATGTAGTATATAAATGACTATGAAAAAAATCCATAAAAGCTTCGGATGGATGTGGACCATTTCGTGTGTATTATAAAATAATGTATCTGTAAAAATAGTGCAAGCTTGCGGGACATTGTGTATTTGAAAGCTTTGAAAGTTGCTGCCGTAATTATGATACTGGTACGGTGTTTTAAAAATTATATTTAATTAAACAAATTAGCAACATAATGACTTTTGACACTTCGTTACTCAAATAATGACTATGATACATCTATTGCAGAAGAATTAACAAATTAATAAACGTTCATGTTTTTGAGATCTTCTAAATAGATCAATCATTGAAATTCATTTTCTTTATGATTGAAATTTTATGGTTATATCTATTTTGAATAATGAGGGATGTAAATTGATAATAAATCTATTTGTTACATCTATTTCTCTACACGCATCCTCATTTATCGCTGACACTCCCAAAGCTTCCAACTACAGCATAGTTTGGTAAGTATTTTAGTATTAATTATAACTGCCTGGAAAGATCGTTATAAGAAGCAAAACATATAATTATTTAGTTTGACATTATTAGTAATAATGCTATTTTCTTAGAACTTACAGCATATTGATCTCCTTTTCTTGGAGCTGTGAAGCTTCAAGATGTGAAAATAAAACGTTATCGTTCTTGTTCTGAGAAATTGTTTTATTGTCTTGTCTAATTAGACATGTAAGGAACTAGACCGACAACCTTAAAAATCATTCATTTTCTTTTTTCTATTTTATTCTGATAATTGTTTATAAAATATTGTTTATTTAAGAAATCTAAGTTATAAAATTTTATTGAGTGAAGGACATTAAATTAAATTAAATTAAAAGTTTCATAATAAATTCAAGAAAATTTAATTTATTACAAATTTGTGAATCTCAACGAGATGGTGATATTCGTATTACATTCCTTAATGTAAGGTTTCTTTAACCTTTCGTACACAAGTTCAAATATTCTATAAATATATGTATAACGCTTGAATAATTTCAAACGAAAAGGAGCTAACAACTTCCTCAATTTTTCAGTTTCGTCAGTTCACATTGTATTCGTATGTGTGACAAATATTATTCATTCCTGACGCCGAAAGACGTGACAGGTCTATAATACCGACTCTGCGAGGATAATAATACCTCTGCTTTTCCCTCAATGGCGCCCCTGCAAAATACACACGTAAATATAAAAAGTATATGGCTCTCTTTACGTTTCTGAAGAAAATGAAAGCTACGACGAGTACAAATACAAATAAACAACTCTATTTTGGTAAAGCCGTCGACGCGGGATGTATTACCACATAAACCACTTACCTTTTACTCGCTTGATACGTGTCTATTGGAAAACCGCAATACATCAGTGTGAGTCAGAACAGAAAATCAATTTACCAAGTGGCAGGTACTAAATCTAAATCTTGTTTTCTGGCGTACGGATTTACATAACGGTGTACGGTTGGATGGGTATCCTAAAAACCGAAGCGTAATGGAGATATCCTGTTTTATGTTGGGAACAAATATTTATATTCTGAGCCTGTTTAATGGCACTACATTTCGTATACTCTAATCTTGTTATATTTAGGTACATTTTTTTACCGAACCGTACCGTACCGTGTCCTTTGGGGTTTTCGCGAGATTTTATAATACCCGATTGCATTGAAGTGCTAAAAGGTCTATCAGGAGCTGATGTAATCACGTCTCCGGCATTTTCAGGAAAAAGTATCTTGATTTTATCGATTTCTTTTTACTTAAATTTAAAAGGATATACATTAATAGTTTACTGTAAATTTGTATTTGACAAAAAGCTGTTCACAATATAAAAAATACGCTACGTAAAGAAAATCGAAAAAATATCTTCAGATACAATTTTAGTCCAGATCATTTTGTTAGAACGGGAAACCCATGAAATGGTCCAAAAAGGAGCAATTCTGAAACACGTCAAATAAAATTGGTATCCGGGAGATTGCATGTGGACCTGAAAAATGAATGAAAAGTTATTGAATATGAAAACTGTTAAAGTAGCCAATATTGGTTCGAATTTTTTTATTTTAATGAACAAAGCTGTTTTTAGTTCAGCTGAGTAAACGTTAGTGTTTGACTGATGGTTGACAGAAGCTTTTGTGGGCAAAATTGTGTAAGGTAGTTGTTATTGATTTAACCTCTCAGTTTGCAAATTTTTCATTATCGAATCATTTCAGGTAAGGTCTTCAGCTTTTATTTTTCAAACTCAACCCAGCATTTTTAGATTTTTAAAACTTAATGAGAATGTGTACTGAAAGCGTGAGGACTCTATGCTGATATAATAGAAGAAAAATTAAATTTTCGTGTGCGCATATACGTTGAAGTCTGTCTCATGGTGTGAATTAATTTTTACTTTCTAAACTTACTGTTCCTAACAGCCTTTCCGTTGGGCTTTTGTTAGGTTACAGGTTGAAAACTCGATTACATTCAGCACGGTAAAGATAGGCAATTTGGTAAACAAATGCGACTCTTCATTTGTTTTTTTATTTGACCTATACTATAAGAAACAACTTTAGGACATTGTTATGTCAAATAATCTATTCTTCATGAGCAAAACAACTATTATAGAATAATCTTGTTAGAGATTGTATCCGTTTTTATCTATGCAGCCAAAACCTTAGCAAAACTGAGATTCAGATGTATCAGAAATATCTCCCAGGCCATTTCTCGGTGCTTTTGAGATTGGTTAAGTACATTAAAGCTGATCTATGGGTTTTAGCTTTAGCATACCAATTTCAGTCAAGGTATATTTTTTCTCATAAATTCTCCTAGAAATATAGAAGTTTTTAGGGAAATTCTGCTGGTTCAAATTTGATCATAGGCTGTAGGATATCCTTATTGTGCCTTCCAAATCCACACAACATTAGTGTACGAGAAGAATTCCTTGAAGAAGAAAAAAAATACTTTGGTGTATGCAGGGCTGGTATGTTTTCAGACACTAGACTTCTTACAATATGTTTTAAGCTTGATCATGAGCAACACATGTTTTAAAAGCAATCTCTTCCAAAAAGGCTTGCTTTAGTTCAAAGCTTTACTGAAAGCATCTGGGATAGCTAAATGCGAACAATTACCTTTGAACAGACATTCGAATTTTAACGCCAAACGTCCACTCCGATTAAGCTGAAGTCCTAAAATTGAAAGCTCTTTAGATTTGATGCTGCGTCGTTGTGAGATTTCAGTTAACCATGTTAACTATTGGTAATATCATTAGAAAATTGGAATTTATTCAATAAGCAAATGACTGATTTATTCATAATTTGCAATGCATTTACCTATTTAGAATTTTTTCGGACATAGTGTTGTCCAGTAAGATACAAAATGAGATAAAATGAAAATTACTTAGTACGACCAAAAACCTCAATACCAATTTAAACAGTAAATAAGCTGAGAGTTCAAAACCTAAGAAATGGTGGCTTTAGATTTCATTAAGGAAATGAAAATGGTATACGCTGATATTTAAAATTTAAATCCAAAATTCACTCTAATTTTGTTTAACTCTCAGGTATGTTGTTTTGTCCATTTCATTTCGTGTTACTTTACCCCAATTTACAGTTTGTTTTTCCAAAACAACAGCAGCTGTAGTTCACATCGTCCGGTATTCATTGTACAACAATCCCCAATTTTGGAAAGTGAGTCAATTTGTACTGCATCTAAAAGAGGCAAGATTGCAACAAATGCTATGGTGAAAATTTGATGTTCGTTATCATTAAGAATTCATATGCCTTATAGTTTTCGAATTGCTAAAATGACTAGAATTGGGGTATGAATGTATTTCAGAATGTATTATTGTTCCCCTCAGTTCTTTTTTGTTAAAAATTTCAGGCAAAAGGATTTCAATCTCCAAAATTTACAATCGTTTTGTTACTGCGTGCTGTATACCTCCTAAATACAAAATGGTGTTTATTTTATAAATTATCGAGGCATTGTTTGGAGAGGGTAACATTTTGTTTGCTAGTAGCAGCGTATTTATTTCCGTGTAAAACAGCACAATAAATTTCAGCAAACTTTCGTTAAGACTGTGAAGTGTAGAAATTGCTCGGGTAATTTATTCAGTTTCATTTTGGCGTTGAACTTCGCAAAGTGGCAAGCAACTCGAGAACAACTTTAAAATCAATTTCTAAAACAAATCAATTACTGAAAGGTACGTAACCGCGATGCAGTTAAATATAAATGAAAATTTTCTCTTAAAAGAAACGAATATTTATTATTCAAATGGTTTATTGAACCTCCTGGGTCTGAATTACAGCTAGGGATGGTGTGTGATTGAAAATGTAGATCTGTAGCAACATGTGATCTAGATAAATCGGTTCATTACAAGGCGATAGGATCTGGAAACGCTTCAACTGACGTAAGAATTGAAAGACACGTACGCCGTGAATGAACGAACGGATTGCAAATAATGGTGGCGGGATTGGTAATGGATGCGACATAGTTGCGGCCGAAGTCACTTTACATTTTACGGAATGCAATTTTAAATGCTTTTAAATCGCGCCGACTTCACAGTGGTTGCACCAGTTTTACATAGAGAGATATTTCTTTTTACTGGTAGCGTAAGGTAAATGAGAATGGAGATTCCACATTTAAATTTACACATTCGTGAACACGATTTTATTTTCGAATTCGTAGGAAAAGAGAAAAGTTTATTTGATGTGAAAATACTTAAAGGATATAAAATTCTGGGTCGTGCGTTAATAAATATTGTAAGGTTTCTGAAAGAAATTCTACTTCATTAAATTCCATAAATTACGATATTTAAAATCTACTTATACATGTAGGATGTTTACGGTAAATTCTATGGTAACATCTGTAGACAAACTGATCACAATTGATACAATTTTTTTCTGAGCAAGTTTGTTAAATGTCTAAGAAATGATCACATTCTCTTTAATAGGTTTTGAACCCTTCAAGGAATTAGATTAAAATTTTGTACATATGTAGATTTATCTTTATTCTAGAATTAAGTGCTGTTACTTTAATTGAAATCGCTTTCATCCGAAGCACCCCCACTTGCGTTTTTAACGGAACTTCTTTGTTTCTGCGTGTAGCAGTTTAATCGTTATTTTAAAATAACGTTAAGAGCTGAATAATTTGTTCTTTCAACTTCTTCATCTTTTAAATTCCTTGCTTAAGCTCCTAAAGTTTGAGATTTTCATTTCTATTAAATAATGTTTAGAAGTACTACGTGTTTTTTCTTTGATTTAGGCAACTACGCGTTTTGTAACCTGTTATACTTCTAACAATATTTTATCTATTTCTCGTTTAAAGCAAATATTGTTTTGGATTTTTTTTAACTTACTTAAACTCACAGAAATAGAATAAATACTTCCAGCTTACTGATAAAATAATCACAACAATGCTGTGAACATCGGGTATGCACATCTGCTATGTTTCAGGTAAACACAAAGCAGAAAGCAGAAATTTATTCTGTGAATACCTTTTATGATATTAGTGGTCTTAGAGCAACTAGTAATATTAAAACTCGAAAAGGAGGCCTTACAAAATAAACCGTACATGGCACCTACAATTCGAACGCGGTGGGGTTCAAATAAGAATTTTGTCCAACTCTGTACATAAATCCTACCTAATCGCGTTGATAAAGCTCCACTATTTATGTGTAACATACAGACTAAATCTCACTTGAAGGCAACATAAGAATTGAACAGGCATTAACGTATTATTTATTAAATTAGCAGTTAATATAATTGCGTTTTGACTAGGATAAAATAACCAAAGATAAACTTTAGTACTTTCATCAAATTAAACAAACAAGTGTACTTGAATACAAAGTAACATCAATTGTTTATTTCAAATCTTCAAGTAACTTGATAACTGTTTAAAAAAATCTATAAACTAGTTTCAGTAATAAAATATTGTAGGAAAGAGGATTCAAGGTCACCTTTCAATGGGTGAAAACATTAAAGATCCGGATAACTGCGGAAAAGTTTCTTCAAATTTCACAATAAACTTAACAGTTTGTTAAATTTTCCGAACATAATTCTTTTAACGTAAATAAAAAATTAAACGTCAGCGCTATCGATTGCCTACAACATTCTTTCACGGTTATGCAATACATGAATATTTCCATCAAAGTTAGAACTAAAACTTTTTACAGTTGATTAACTTACAGCGAATTTCTTTTTTAATTCACAAAGATCGCTATCCGGTTTTTAACTTCAACAAGAACGCGGACTTCATTTGACCATAAATTCACAAACAAAAAACAATAGCTTCCCGTAATTCAATTTACTACAGCGGTGTTTGGTATAAGCGTTGCGCTAATAATTCAACTGCTGTGTAGTGTCAAGCACGTACAGATAAAACAAAAGCACAACATAATATTAAATAATCTTCGTACTAGAAACATTATAAAATACATAAGTGCCTAACTCTACCAATTTGAAATTCAAACATTATTATCTAACATTCCATTGTTTGTACTACTACATTTTAGTTTTAAATTATATGTCATGTTGGTAAACTACAAAAGTTGATACTAAAGTCTTCTAAAAGTTGAATATTCACTTATTACCTTATACTTTGTTTACATAAGAAACAAATTTATTATTTATTTGTCTCGTTAAATATTGCAACAAACTACCTCCTACTGTAAACATTAAATGACTGTGTCCTGACAAGTCCTAATATTACATGGAACAGCAAGGTAAACACATCAAGACTATTTATGTTATTCTTTTATTTAGTGGAAGGTACTATTCAATGTAAAGTTTACGTATACTGCTTACGGAATTATAAGAAAGGTTGGGTCAAATACCTTTGTCGGTTTTATATTTCTGCCTTTAAATATGAGTATTGATGTCAGACACTCAAAGGAATCGTAGGGGCATCCAATTTAAGAATAAAACTTCCGCTAGACATGCTCTTGCGACCTTTCTGAAAAAGAAAAAAAACTCATTTTTGGTGTACTCTGCACTTCAAGGTACATTCAACTAAATGTTAAAGTTCAACATATTCAGTATTATTCTCACAAGGCAAATATAAGGTAAATAAATTGCTGGACATGAAACCTACTTAAACAAAATGAGCAAACAAAAAACATTATTACCAAGTTTGTTGATTTAAGTAATCTCATATTTTTCTTTTACATTTTTCGTTGAAAAAACTAACTCAATCCCATATCTCGTTAGAAACAAAAACAAAAGCTCTTTTCTAAAACGAGCACAATTAGTTTTAATTGAATGCAACTGCAGGGCTCATTTCGTGTAACTGCTTTATTTGCGCCTCCCGTAGACTTTTCAGGTTACAAAGTATTAAGGCTTGGTTGGCGAATGGAGCAGTAAATCTCCCCTAGCGGATAAAGGGATTCATTCCTAGCTGGCAGTTTCCTCTGGGGCCCAGTACGTACATGACCTCCACGTTTTGACCGAGTTCACATATTGTGGTCATTATTTAACACACAACACGCCAACTATTTATATCCAACAGACACTTTTGTATGGAAGAGAGTTGGAGGACAGCGACAATAACCCCAGTTTTAGGTTTCATCTTTTGTGGGGTTACCAAATAATAAAAGCAATAAATTTCCAGAAATAAATTTCGTCCTTGGAAAAGAATTCTGTGTTGAGATCTATGGCATGCTTGATAAGAAATAAATAATTTTCTAAAAGATATTTTAGATTTATTGTCAAAGATTTGCGAATATCCTTAAATTCTCTACCGGAAAATGTAGAATTTCCGATCGTGCCATGTCTGAATTTTTGTAATAACCATCCGTTATTTTATAAGGTTATGATACTTTCTTGATTTGTCAAGATGAATGAAATGAAACTATACATCAAGCATGCAAATATTATTACTCACTTAGTAAGTTTTAATCAGATTTTCACTACAATAACACTCTTCCTTTGAGCATTTTAACCTAGAAATGCTTAAACGGAGCTGTACTTATGTTTTAATGTATGCTTAAGCTGAGAATATTTTTAATTAAAAGTTATGAAATTTCTGCGATTGTTATTTAGATAATAAAACAATTAGTAGTTACAACAGTCAAGTCACTTTTTATAACGAATATAAATTTTCCAGTAACTTTTTTGCTGGAACAAATGCGGTTATGAATTTGTAGTTATTTACAATAATTTAAAATAAACAAGGACTAATTAAATCTAAGAGCCTGATGATTATTGATTCTCTATTAGATATTTGCATACCTATTCTTGTTAGAAGCTATTTAGCTTAGAAAATCGCATTATTAACTGAGACCATAAAGTTTTGATAGGCAATAAATGCTATTATTATGTTATATCTTTATAGCTTGGGAATTTGATTTTTAGTGGTTTATAATGTAATCTTCTTATCAATATCTATTAAAGAACTTGAATCAAACACGCATAGGCGGTACATCTCTTCCTTAATATTCTTATTAATATTTGGAATCGTAAAAGATTAAAAGCTTGTATGGATATTATGTAACGTAACGTAATTATAGATGGCGTTGAGGAATTGGCAAGCCTAGAATTACACGTCACTGAAAGTGCCATCTCTTTTATGAAATATCTTAGATAAATGAAATGGTTGTAATTTAATTCTACATCCCCCACTATGGAAGTTACTTTTTGTATACTTAATACAGTAACGAGATCATTTAATATCTAGTTACATGATATTTAGTCTTTCGCATTCGACGGATTGTTAAGGACTACAGATCTTTTTCAGATTTTAGTAGCTTACAGACGATTTAGGGATAATATAGATACTGGTATTCTAGCATTTACTAATAAATGTTTAAACTGTTTTTCTATTTTTAAGATACAAGTTTTTTATAATTATGCTTTTTCCAAACCTATTTGCTTATACTTTGATATGCATTAATAATTAAGCAATTATTTATAAAAACCCACAAAATATTGTAACACCTACAGAAGATCTCATTATAGTATCGCGGACTAAGAATTCTGAACTTGATTAAATTTGGTTTTACTCGAAAATGATGCATTCCTGAAAAGCGATGCATACAGCAATTTTCTTTGTCAATGACCTTTTGTCAATTTTACAAATGATAAAATTAGCAACTTATCAGTGATGTGTCTTCTTCCGCCACTTTTTCAGTTTCTTATTCATAATGCCAAAACTACCATTGGTTTTTATTGCATTTGTCAGTTAATACAGTAATTTAAGTTGTGCGTTATCTTCAGGTTTTCATTGATTAGTTACAAACCATTACTGAAAAGTGGCCTGACTTCGTTGTTACATACCTAATTTATTCTAAGTTTAATGTGCAACAGCCACTTTAACCTCCTTTTGAGTTTAATATTTTATTTTCTTAGCTTTTCATTCTAGATTGTGAAAAGTGAAAAATCATGGGATCGAAGCGACAATTTATAACTAAAATTATTACGAATTTCAGCTAAAGGTTGGGCCTACGTGTAGACACCCGCATTGTCTTGGTAAATCAACAGCTGTCTTTATCGGACTGTTTACTCATAGTTTCTTCATGTAAACGACGTAGGAAAGTGAAATGGCATGTTAAGTTTATTATCTTTGTCAAAATAATCCACCACGGGGACATCCTAAGAATCACAAACACAAAATTGATAATCTTGGCTGCCTTTGGTTTCTTTTTAATCGAAGATCCTGGCTCTTTCCAATTTTCATATATTGTTGTGATTACAGATTATGGTAAACCCATGTTTCATTACTTGTCACAACCTTGTCCAAAGACTTTGAATTGGTATCGGTATGTAACTGACTCAATAATGCTTTGCGGGTATTCTTATATCCTTTAATCCTTTTTAATTTTTTGAATTTCATGATCATTTTGCATATTTTGTCAACATTATGCACAGAAACGTCAAGTAACCATGTAAATATTGGCCACCACCCCTTTTTAGCTCTTATCGAAACTCTGTCAGCGGAAACATTTTGATCCATCCTATCTGTTCCTCCCATATATTTATTACAGTTGGTTATTATGGAAGGCCGTCCAACTGTTATTTTCTTTTTTTGTCGTTGTGAATATCTTTGCACTTGTGTTATAGGTTAAATTCCATCCATTTTACGACAATGATATTATTTTCTTTATCATACTGAAAACCGTATGTACCTCGATTTTGTTTCTTTAACATTTTACTATCTTTAATTGGGCAATTGCGAAAAATTTGATTTTCTTTTAAGGTACCTGTACATACATACTCGTAAACAAATTATCAAAATACAAGTATAACGGTAGATGTTTTATTCTAGCAGGCAAATTGTCCAACATTTCAATCAATGGTGCAGCACATTTTCCGAAACTGGCTTCATAAATACTGTTACTGTTCGGATTTTTTTCTTGATAAACTTCACAATTTATCAGGTAACCCCTGAAGTGTTGAGACACCATACCTTGTATCCAAAACGTATCGGCTTATTCCGAATGCACTGCTTACACCCATGTCTGCCAAAATATTCGACCATTGATTCATCAAAGTTGATGTGTTGCTTGGGTTGATATAGTTCAATAAATTTCTTTCGTAACAGGCTCATCAAAGGCCTCAGTTTCCACATTTTGTCAGTATTATTGGGAAAGTTGTCATCCGCGCAATGTAAAATTCTTGCTTTTGTCAAAAACCTATCACGACGAATAGCATTATAAACAAGATCATTTCGAAGATCACCCTGCGAGTCCCAGTAATCACGTTTTGTTGGAACAGTATTATAACCGGATAAAATGAGTATTGCTAAATTTTATCCAACGTCACATTCGGAGAAGGATAATTGTTAAAAGTTGCACAATTTGCTGTTTCTATTATGATAAGATCAAAAACGTCTTGATCGAAAATCACTTCGAAAATATCTAGCGGTAATTTTTCACAGAGGTTAGAAAAAGAACATTCAGGAAACGTCTTTTAGCTAATACTGACATCTCGTTGCTCCCATAAGCTGCCAGATAATTTTTTTCTTTTTGAAACTCCCGAACGCGTTTCTATCTCAATATGTTCTGTTTAAATTTCTTCCTTCACAATAGTCTCTGAAACTTCCACGTTTGATGAACATGAAGCTGCAAGAACTACCTTCGCTGCAGCACGTAACTGACCACCTGACGAATTATCAATAAAAACACCATTGCCTTCTTCACCCGAATCTTCATCGGTTAGAACATTTGAGTCAGGTGGTTCTGTGTAAATTCTACTAACATTTAGATCTTCCTCCTCCATTATTGCCAACGCTTTTTGCAAAGTTATACCCTAAACAAATAAACAATAGGTTACAAAATATAGAAACGCTATATGATATATCCATTCCAATATCTTAAAAATGAAAAATTTATTTTGCAATAAAAATCGACAGAAAATTGTATTTTCAAATTCGGAATCCCAAACTCTCAATATAAATTACTAAAATACTGGAAATCTTTTCTTGCAAAACCATGAATTCAAATAACAAAACTACAATTTTACTGCCTATATTAGCGCCTAGAATGATCGTTTGATCATGTCAATATTTAAAAACAGTTATACATTATCTTTCTCCACACTTGTGAAAGCCATGCATTGATATATAAAGCCTGAATACTTTTGAAGTATTTTACCACACTAAAGACAAAAATATATGCTCTTTCAATAAAATAAATACACCTACATAAAACTCATGTCCATTTTGAGGTTAGATACTGTACACTATATAAGACTAACCAATAACACATCCACAAAACGAAAGATATTCAGAAACTAAATTGTTCTAGAACCGTAAGCAACTTTTAAAAAGTATAAGCTCTTATAACATTTTCAAAAAAGAGCTTAACACTCGACGAATATACTATCAATTGAACACGTGCTTGTTATGACCACATGAACATGCACGGCGTTAAAAGGTTAATTTAGCTGACTATTTTTTTACCATTGCGTTTGATAAGCCAGGTGTCCTTAGTGCTACTTGCGTATCCTCACTGATGTGCTTCGACATCAACTCTTTCTAGCGTAGGTATTTGGTAATTGCATAAGGGTCAAATTTCACTCTAATACATCATTATTGACACTGGCTTAATCAAAGCAAATGACAGTTGGCAAATGAAACTTTGCCCGGCGATAGTTATATGTTGACACCAAGTAGAAGTCGTATTAATAAATAAATCCTCCCAATTCTGCAACTTAAGGTGGTTACCAAGCAATGGAAGTGAATGACTTGATGGTATTTATGTAGCTTGCTTAGTAACTACTTTGAGCTGCGGAATTTAGTGGAAAACCGTCTACAGCCTCCGTGCCGCCAAAGTGCCAACATTCTCCAAGTTTTTTCTGCAGTGAAATGTCATGAATAATACTGCACCTCTCATTTATTATTCAACTGTCCAATACCACACTCTATCACACCGCCTCTTTTGCGCGTGAAGAAGAGAGAAGAAAAGCAAAATACCGTTTTGATTACTATTTTCCAGGTCATCATCATTTCAAATATTTTTAACTAAATAAACCACAAGTAAAGCTTTGTCGCGGGTGTACTAAAATACTAGCTGGAAGTCTTGTATTACACATTGACTATGATTCAAGTATTACAACGAGCTTTGTTTTTCCATCGTCTTCTACTACCATGTGATAAGGACTACAACCTGTAACCTTCTTCCTGCGACTCAATTCGAGTTGCACCAAGGTGGCACCCTAGAATAGCCCATATTGACCAGTGTTATGTTGTACGAATGAATTAGATCGTTTACTGACGCTCTATTTTACTTATTGTTTATTACCACTGGGTTCCGTTGTCTTACTACTGGAGTTTGTGCGTATACTTGACACTTTTTCAGATCAAACCGCCAAGGCAACGCCTATTGCATACATTGGGTTTCTTTCAATATTATTACATCCGTCAGATTTCTATGCTTTGGAATGGAATTGTGATTTTGTTTTCCAAAAGCCGCTGTTGCTTCACTTATCATTTAGACCTCATTTGTGACTTAACTGAAATACAATAAGAATTATACATCAAATAAACTTTTCTCCCGGATACGCATTTGTAGAAGAAGAACACTTATCGTTGTACAACAATACAGTAATAATAAACGACAGTATAATGTAATTATGTGGCAAATATTGCAAGCACCATCAGTTGATACGGCATTGTACCCAACGAGATGCTGTTTAGCACTTAAGTAAGTGACAGCGTCCGTACCAAGAATTTTAGCACTTAAACATTGTTAGTCCAGCAAACGTTTTATTATATTCTATGCTGATTAAATCAAAAGGAAAATTTGAGTAAACTTTTTTTTTGTTTCTGACTTATGGTAAAAAACAAAAGTTGTACTTTTAGTCTAATCAGCGTAGGGGTTATAAAGGACATGAAAAGGGGGAGAATTTTTCTCTTGAGAAATGTGTTGGGGGTAGTTAGAAGGCAAGGATACTAAAAGTCATGCCGCTTCAGGGGGGAGGGGGGTACAAATGTCCCTCTTTTCGGTTTCTTGCTTATAACTCGGCAACGGTGCGTCGTACGGTAAGACGTATTCTCTACAAAATGACAGATGATTCAATTTCCTACAAGACTGTCTATATTTTTTTGCCTCACACTGTTTTACAGACAAGTCGTCAACAGAAAGTTGTAGAGCATTTAGTCTCCTTCAGAAATATGTAATAGTTACTAATTTATCTTCTACAGGTCAGAGGTTACAGCAATTTGAAGTTTTTGGATACATTTCGTGATTTCTCAAGAGAAGTCAATGAATGCCTAAAAGGGAGTTGCAGAGGAATTCTTCTCTTGAGAAATATGTTGCGGGTAGTAAAGAAGCAATACTAAAAGTCCCCGCCCCTAGCCCTGCCGCTTTAGAGGGGGTGTGTGTGGAAAGGTCTTTTTTGTCGGTTTTTCGCTTATAGCTCGGAAATGGTGCGTCGTACGGTGAAAAGTATTCCTTACAAAATAAAAGATAATTAAAGTTTCTACAAGAATGCTTATATTCTTTTTTTCTATGAATTTTTCTCTTGAGGAATGTGTTGGGGGTAGTTAGGAGGCAAAGACAATAAAAGTCCCCGCCGCTAGCCCTGCCGCCTCAGGGGGAGAGGGGGTGAAAAAGTCCCTCTTTTTGGTTTCTTGCTTACAACTCGAAAACGGTACGTCGTACGGTAAGAAGTATGCCATACAAAATAAAAGATAATTCAATTTCCTACAAGACTGTGTATATTCATTTTTTTTCTATGTGTTATAGTTTCCGAGATATTCGCCAGCGAAGATCGATAATTTTCGAAAAACTTTTTTTGCCTCACACTTTTCGTCAAACTTCTCCTTCTAACTCCTCAGCCTTATGTTTTACAGAAGCGTCGTCAGACAGAAAGTTGTAGAGCATAAATATTTTAGAGTATGAATCAGCGAATAATTTAGCAGAAGTGCCAAATTTAAGCCTATACTCCATCTCTCATCATGGGTGAGATCGAATTTGAATCATCTTGTACAATAAGTTTTCTTGTGGCTGATATATCTTTGTTCTAATTAAACAGGTTAATCTAAACTATTGCGTAGTAGGAGTTAACCGTATCAGACAGTTAGCTAAGTTTCACCTACTGTGTTACGGGTCAAAGCGTTAAGGGCTTCCTTCTTGATAATGCATACTCGAATAAAGGTGATGGAGTTGTTGCACAATCTTCCATAAAGTATACAATATAAGTTAAACTAATTACAAAACATCAGGGCGATGGCTTCAACAATTTTGTTTCTATTATTTGAATAATTCATAACTAAATATAATAATTTGTTTT
This sequence comes from Ignelater luminosus, assembly GCA_011009095.1. Classification (NCBI taxonomy): domain Eukaryota; kingdom Metazoa; phylum Arthropoda; class Insecta; order Coleoptera; family Elateridae; genus Ignelater; species Ignelater luminosus. The sequence continues at coordinate 93,309 of VTPC01008161.1, forward strand.
TTACTTCTGTATTTATTTTTATTACTTACTGTGATATATCAATATAATTTCCAATCGGATGAGCAGACTCAGTACACAAAGGTTTCAAATAAATTCTTGACCTTTATTTAAGTCTTGTTTGTTGTAAATGGTATGTGCATTCAAACTATTAATTAATCCGTAAAAAGTTTATATAAATCCCCCATAATAATATAATAATAATAAAATAATAATAGTGAAAACATTTACGTTCTTCAACATTACAGAAAATTTGAAATTTACGAAGAGGAATAACAATGGATCGCCAACGTAACGCTTCGTTAAAAAAATGTAGGTAGCCATTTTTGCGAAAAAGAGGAAAAGAATAATGTAAAAGTTCTCGGTTATTTAATCCAGTAAATTTTGTTTTCGACGATTTATTAAAAACCGCATTTTAAACAGGGTTTCAAGGTAATAGCATTTTTCAGTCAATACTTTTTAATAATTTGAAAGCAGAAGCTTGAAAATCGATTCCTTTCAAATTTAATTAAAGTGGAGCGTTTGATTTTTCACAAATTGCGCTTTTCGACAAAATGTCCAGATTTGCTAAATCACCGGTAGAGCACGGAAGCAATATTGACCTCTTGTTACCACCTAATGTTTATCCATCCCGTTATCTATCTGTCTGTTTATCTTCTTCTTCCTTTTCCGTGACACGACCCAAAGCATAAATTGCTGTGTCTTGGGTGACTTTGAGGTTCCGTTTAGTGTAAAATGTAGGGCTACTTTAGAACTTCCAGTAAGTCGCCTGAGCAACCTCAAAGAAAACGATATGCAAACTGCTGTTAAATGTTGCTCAAAGTTTGCAGTTGCGAAATTCACCACCAGACGTCCAACTTGCCGCTTTATTAACATTTTTTCTTTACAGATATGTTTTTTGTGGCTGAAAGTGTTTAGGTAGCTTGTAAAAGTTTGCGTGTTCAAAGTTTGTTGACTACTAGTATGATTTAATAAGCTGCTGCTTTTAGAATTTTTTTCCGTTTCTATTTTCAATTACAAAAGCATTAGAAAAGTAAATACTTTTATCTCTGCAGCTAACTAATGTAATATTTACCTATCTCCGAGCCATTTAAATTTAGCTGTCGTATAAATGTCTTGTTTTCCAAAGACCAATTTAACTAGTTTGGTCGTGAGGTCACGTTAATAAGAAAATGATTTATATAACCTTTTATGAAATGTTTAATCTCCATAGTAATTTACCTTAGTCGAGATGAAAGAGAATTTACGAGCTACTGCATTTATGAGATAAATTCCACTCATCTTCTCACCTATGCCAGTCTCATTATTCTTATACGAAGGAGAAAATAAACTTAACCGATGGAAATCTGTAATAAATAAACATGAAAATGTTTCTGATGTTATTTTTTGTTTTATTCAAAACAAGAATGTAGTACATCATCCGCAGGTGTGTTGTTTCAATAACTAATATTATTCCTTTTGATATATCACAATATGTTCAGTAGGGGTGTCATTTCAGCACTTGATAAACAACACACCACGGAAGGTAATATGAATAAAACAAGAGCTATTCCAAACAAAAAATATTAGGTTGTCTGATAGGACTCCAAACATAAAGAAAATGAAACCAATTTCCCTTGCGGAAGCTGCCTGTGTTACCAACTGAGATAAACATGGTGCCAATCTATAAATCTCACTGATAAAAAGTTCAGTTAGCGGATTTCACAGACCGTTTCGAAAGTGCTATATCACCGTTGTTTCTCCGATAACAATGGATGCATAGTCTACAGTTTTAGATGTCTATTGGTGATTTAAGTGCCACCACCGAAGATTTAGGAGGTTAGGAAAACGAGGAAAGTGGAGCGGGTTATTCATTTTACTCCAATCACCCTAACCAAATTGTATTTACATTCACTACAAATGGGATCTTCATGCAACTACAGTTTCGATTGATTACTTTATCTAATTTTTAAATACTGTAGCAATGCAAATGTAAATCAGGTTACGTGATTGTTTCGAAATTAATTTATTTCAGTCATAAAGTAAAATCATTTTGCATTTTTTCAATTAACGCAAGCAAAATTTTATAACCGGAGCCTTTAATTGCGAATGGGTTAATGAAAACATTTATCATGTGCCAAATTTGTAAAGACTAGCAAAGATGTGATAAACTGTTTATGTTGTTATGTTTTCATTTTAACTGTGTATTTGTATATTATGTGTCAGCCAATACTGAAACACGTAAGTCGGTTAGTAAGTTCTAAACGGCACGAACAGTGTTACATTTATTTATGCTGCTGCAAATAAGACTATTGCTTTAATTTGTATGCAGCTCTGCTAGTTTACTACCAAATTGTTAAAATTTGCAAATTCACAGTGCATCTCAACTGATAAAATTATCTATAAAGATATTGTAATTGTACAGGAAGCGATTTATAAGTAGAATTAACAAAAAGTCGGCTTTCAATACTTTGAATTTACACCTGTAAATAAAAAGTAGACACTTTAAAACTGTCAGAGATCTGACTAACACAAATTTCAATATTTAAAATTGTATTTTGATAAATAATCAACAATGAATTTAAAGAGAGATAGAATAAAATGAGTTTCACGTACCTGTCCATAAGTTATAAATAAGCTAGAATAAATTTACCTACCCAATAATTCTATCGATATGTTTATTTTTAGAAATATTTATAAAGTACATCTATATATAATAAATAAGCTAACAGCTTGGGCTTGTTTTGTGACGCAACATAACATTCAGGCTAACCACAACAATTTGAACAATGTTTACACTGCAGTTTGAAGGCTATACGTTCTACACTCTGGAATTGAAATTTTAATTTACAGTTCTGCTCTGCAGAACAAAAAGGTCATACCTCTGAAAATCATAGTTTTGAGATATTGAGTGAAATGTGTTTGGCTTTCTTTACATTTCTACCGGATAGGACGTTTTAAAACTTTATTTACAAAGCTAGGGCTTTTCTGCTTAACATGCATATACATTTCAGTGCCAAGAATCCAGCAATACTGTAAATTCGGTTTGCATTGCAGGGCAGAGTTGACGCCTTTAAGTTTTGTATAATTTCCATGTTCATTCAGCCTGTTGAGGATCATATCAGTTATACAGCCATTCTTAAATATTACTTGAAATCTATAACAAAAGTAATTCTCCAGTGAAAGTATAAGCTGATCAGAATATAACTAAAGCAGAGAATTGCGTTTTATATACCTTTTATGAGTTTCTATACAAAATAGGCCTTACATTGTTTAAAAAAAGCTTATACTTACTAACTCACAAGATTGACGTGGAATTCTTAAAAAATGAATGTTTAACTACTTCTAACCTAATCACCCACTCGCTTCGCCCCCCCCCCCCCTTCGCAACTTTGGTGTGGAATTTTTATACACGGGTGATGTTGCAGCAAGAGGTTGGTAGTGTGTGCAGCAGCTGATTTAGTTGTCAACTTCATTGCTTCTATCGTGCATCATAACCTCAAATGTGCTTCAAAATCGTGTTTCTTTTTTGTGGGTGATTAGATACTTGTTTTTGAAAAAGAACTCGAAAAATGAGATCAACACCAAGTTCACCGATGTTTATGGGGACTCTGCGCCTTTGTTATCAACAATAAAATATTGGGCAGCTGAATTTTAGCACGGTCTTACAAGCATTTTGATAATGAGTATCCTGACCACCACGCCAGAAATGGTTGATAAAATCCATGGAATGATAATCGACGATCGAAAAGTGACCGAACGGATACTCAACATTTTGCATGAATATTTGGAAATATAGAAGCTTTCTGCCAGATGGGTGCCAAATGGTCTAACCATTTCAAAAGAGTGACCATGTTCAACCGCGGTAAGAAGGACTTTTTACGCCGTTGCGTAATAGTGAACAAAAACATGGGTTCATTATAACACACCAGAGATCAAGGAGCAATCGAAACAGTGGACAGTTTCTGACAAAGCAAAACCAAAGAAAGCCAAGGTATGTTTGTCGGCAAACACGATCATGGCCACAGTTGTTTGGGATGCAAACGGTAAAATTCACATCGATTACCTTGAAAAGGACACAATGATCGCGGGAGTATATTTTGAAGCCAAAGCGACCGCAAAAAGTGCTCTTTCATCAGGACAACGCACGAGCCCACAATACGACCGCCGCAATGGTGAAATACCATGAATTTCGCCACGAATTGATTCCTCATCCGCCATGTTATCCTGATTTGGCACCATCCGACTATTATTTATTTCCAAACCTAAATAAATGGCTAGGTCGTAAGAGAGTGGAATCGAATGAGGAGGTCATCGCTAAGACAGAGGCCTATTTTGAGGGCTTTCAGAAATATGTTTTTTGGAGGGCATCGAACAGTTGTAGTGGACGAAATGTATAGAGCTTAAAAGAAATTATGTGTTTTGCTGAAAAAAATGTTTCCTTGCCAAGGCCCACTAATTATCAACCGCTCCTCGTATCTGTCATACAGTAACTTGTAGCCAATCATGTCTTTACCCTATAGCCAGTAAGATTTTAATTTTAATTTTTTTTGCTAGAATCTAGACTTTGTAAATTTCTCAATATTTTACTTTTTTTCAGAAGTTTAACTTCTAACATCAAAACTTGCAATCTTACGTTGTATAATAGTATTATTAAAACATATAAATTAGCCAATGTTCTTCTAAATTATCATAGCAAAAATGCTAAATTCGACACTCTATGAATTTATGGAGTTTCGAATTTGCAATAAGGAGAAAATTAAAGTTTGCGTTTATACAGCGCCCTGTATAATATAATAACACAGTTAAAGCGTAATCCTTCTAGAAGAGAAGATTCAATAACCAGACCTATTACTAGGAATAACTGATTATTGATTATTAAAACACTGCAGACAGAAATCAATAGAAAAATGTAACAAAATCAGAAAAACAACTTAAGGAGAGGTGAATCCGAAAACTGTAAAGACCTTAACAAAAAAAGATGTAAGAATTTTCAATGAATGTTTCGATGTCTTGATGTTTCTGCAACTGGTGGAATGTGCATTAGGTAAGGTAAACCTGAGAGAAAACGTTCTTCTGAACTTTATAATAGTAGCATAATATCTAGAGGGTTTCGTGTTTGTACAACTCGAAGTCAACATTAGCTTATTTTTATTTTCTCTTGTAATGTCCGTTTGTTCATTTTTACTTTTTCTAATATGCCTCTAGCTGACAACGGATATGTTAGCTTTATTTTCGTTGTATGAATAGTTGGATACAAAAATATTTGCATTCTGAAATACTGCTTATAGATTAAAAGTATAAAATATTCTCTCACACTGTTAGAATAATTATGTTTTTTAGTTTATTGAAAGTACAGAATCTGTTCGTGACATTTCCGTATTTGAAATTTAACCAAGAGAGTCTCGTGTCAAGATAATAGAAAATAATGTTTGTAGTTTTGTCCAACAGGAATAATGTCTTCCAGTATTAACAATTTTATTAGTCGCTTTTACACTTTAAATAAAAATTAAACAAAGTAGGCTACAGTGTGTTTAGAATAAATTAACACAATAATGTAGTCTAATATCTTGAAAAAAATTCTCTTAGAAACCAGTTTAGTTCAGTTACAGTTATCAATTTTCACTTCCTTTAAGGTTAGTCCCAAAATGCGCAGGAGAGTTGAAAAAATTGGTTTTATTTTTAAACGGTTATAAAAAATCAAAAAATTCTTTTTAATAATGAAAATGTTTGAGATTTGAGTACAAATTAAGTAAAAATAGCAGCATATGGTCCTTAGCGAGCGGAAATAAAAAGCCTCTTTGTGAAGTTCTGAAATAGCGCTGTACCAGACAAATTTACTGATCCTGGTCCAGTTTTTGCGAAATTCAACCAGATGTTTTGCATGTAGATTACGCTTGATTAGTTTTGCCTTGACCATAGGCTAAAATCTCTCAATTGGTCTGATTTGTGGAGTTGCTGATGGATTGTCAATTCTTGCCACGAACTTGATTTTATGCTGATTCAGAAGATCGGTGGTATCTTTAGCGTAGTGAGCAGGTGCTTTGTCGGTTTCTAGTGACTTTAACCAAGGGATCAAAACCGGTTTCAAGACTTTATCACGATAGGTCACGCCATCCATAGCGCCTCTCTTTGATTCTATCACGACAGCTAGGAGAAGCGTCCTTCAGATGAAACAGTCTGCCAAACGAGCGCTTTTTTGGATGCTTTCATTTTTGTTTGATTTTAGCTTCTATAGGGACTGGGCGACCTGGCAACTCAGTGTAGTATTGGTTTGCAGGCATCTCGCTTGAATCCAAGGTGACATAAGTTTCGTCATCTATAACCATCCAAACTTTGCTGCCAGAAATAGTGGTCTGACGGTAACGCTTCCTGCAATTGCTTTTTGCTTTTTCAATCTTATCTGGACTGTTCCTCGAGACCTCTGCTCTCTTGCGCCCCTTCAGGCCAATTTCCTTGCAAATTCGATCTACGGTTGACTTGCTGACCTTGAGCTTTTCGGCAGCAGCACGCACAGTCAGGTTAGGCTGCTTCAAAAAGAGGCGGTCCACTTTGGAGGTCAAAGCGGGGGTCGTAACAGACTTTTTTCGGCCCGGTTTTTGCTTGTTGAGCTTCTTCAAAGGATGATCAACATAATCCATCACACGATAAATCCGGCTCTGGGGCACATTCAGCTTCGAGAATTTTTAAACTGTTGCCTTTCGATCAAATTGACTGTCTTTGTAATAGAACTCGATGACCGAGTTCGGAATAGCTGGTTCGTTCTTCATTGTGGTTGTTGGCAGATCACTTTAATTAACAGTGACTGACTAACAGATGACTAAAGAGTTGACATGTGTGTTTATTTATTAAAAAAAAATGTCAACAGTCGCCATAGCAACCTTCTCAATTTTCTTCTATGCATTTCGGGACTAACCTTATACAGGGTGTTAGTTTTTCTAACTATAGCTCCAATACTACTTTTCCATGTTTGATGGGGTTATCGACAGGAACGATCTGTAAAGTTTTCAATAAAATACACATCGAAAATATCATTTCATTATTTCTAAATAATTGCAAAAGGTTTCTCAACTATTCTACAATTCAACAGCTAGGTACACTCCCTGTATAAGAAACTAAAAAGCTACGATAGCACACAAATTCCTTCTTGGTAAAACTTTTCTATGGAATAAGCTTGAAGGAGAATCTGCATCTAGTATACATAGCAGTTTAAGTAAATAATGGTGGTAGTAATATGAAGTTATGAAAATGGCCTTTAACGTTTAGACCATAATGAATTTAAATTACAAAAAACCAAGTTGGAAATGCCTTCACACTCTCCGCAAGTCGAGCGATGTCTTAACAGTGTTCAACTCGAAAATTCTCACACCCAGCTGCTATTTAAAAATGTTCCGTCATCTTTATGACGTTTTGGTATTTCATAAATTGTACAGCTTGTTGCTGTCCAGAAAATTAACTAAAGTTTCAGACTAAACTTATAAAATTGCACTGAAGGTTTTGAGTTGATAATTTAAAATTGCTATAACGTATAACCCAATCAAAATGCAGCTCTCAAATTATAGCGTATTTCCTGCTTGATCAATTAGTCCATTGATCTCTTGTATCCTCTTTCCTGACTAGCAATGACGATTGATGTAATATAATTAAAGCCAATATAGTAGATGCACTTTGTGTTTGTTATATTGCGTCAGGTTTCATTATAAAAATACGAAAAAAAAATATTTGTGAGCAAGTCTCAAATATTGTAAGCCTATTTTCCTTAAATAAGTCATAAATGTTAATTACTTCGCTAAACAAATATTTCACGAAGATGTAAAAAAAGAAATTGTTTTGCAACAAGATAAACCGCACCGAGTATATCTCAACTCGGCGATAATGAAGTCCGTGCTTTTGTTAGATTTCCTGCAGCGGAGCAGGAAGCTGGATTCTTTTATACACAATGAGTTACTCCATAAATGCAGTTTATAATTTTTATATTTTTTAATAACGAGACTTCACCTCTTTTAAGACGGGGAATAAAACATGAAATGAAAAAAAAGTTCTTTAGAAAAATCTACGTTTATGAATTTTTCTATGATGGCTAGCCCATTGAAGATAGGGCAATAAAAATTAATATTCTCATAGAATTTATTGTATAAGTAATAACGTAAATGAAATATAAACTTCCATGTTGATGTAAGGTTAAATATTCAGAGTTCCCTTTATGAACATAAAGCAAACCCATATACTAGGTAGTTGCCGAGAGTTCTGATATTATTATAAACTGGAAATTTAGCATTGTGCAACTTGAACCTTTTATTAATAAAACCGTTATTGTTACCTCAGCCGTGAAAATGATTTTAGATACATTTAGTTATTATAGAAGCGGGCTGTGTTTAATCTCCACTACTAAATTACGTAAAAGCAGTTACTTACTCTTTATATAATTAGAATCTTTAGTTATTGAATTGTAGATACTATTAATACTCAATTAATTGAGTATTATATTAATATCGTTATATTTATAAAACAAAATTCAAATTTAGATTAAATTGAAAGATTAAATGGGACTAACCAAAATAAAAAACAAACTACTAACAGAAGCAAATATTTTACCACTTTACCAATGCTACCAATTTAAAATTTTCTGATAAATACGGGGATACAATTTAAAGAAGCAAATTCGCATGAACTTTAATTTAAAAAGTATCGCTATACCCAGAAGGAAAATGAAAAATCAGCAGAAACGGTCAAAAGCTTGTTTATTCATACATTTTTTTATCGTCTATGTCGGGTGTGCATATTCCTGAATGATACACTATCATGTTCAGGATATAACATCACAAAGCCTTGTTACCGGTTTTAGATGTAGTATTACAAAACACAGCTTGTTAGTTGTCAGCTTGTCAATCTGTACTGCAAGTATCACAATGTGCTACGTATAAAAATTCTTGAATATGCGTCAGAATTAAGTAATGGTATTTGATATTTTTCAGCTAGAGTTTTATTTCATGTTTCATTCTTGTGAATACTGTTGTCGAGACTACAGAGTTCCGGTTAGGAGAATTGTTCGTTAATAATCAATCACCCGGTGCATCAAACAATTTTTTTCACATAACTGGACTGTGACTACAAATCTAATTTGTGTGTAATAGATTGAGGAACAAAAAATAAAGACAATATACAATAACACAAACAATATGCCTTGCTTATGTTTTTTGTTCTATTATTATCACATTCCAAACATCTCCAATCCGATTGTACAAAAAAGCCTTATGGTAAGGTTTGAGATCTATACGAGGGTTGCTATTTATAATTCTGGCCTTGGCAACACTGACTGTTTCCAGGCGTCAGCTGACATTTCCGGTGTAAACTTTACATTGTTGAACATAACCTCAACCACAACATTTTGTCATTTGAGTGCGATTAGTGTTGTTTGCAGTTAATTGAAAAGTGCATTCCCTAGTAAAAAATGGAATTGACCCGTGAACACTTTCGTGCAATTATTTTTCATAACTTTCGACGTGGATTATCACGGCAAGAGTGCATCAATGAACTTGATACATTATATAGCGATGAAGCTCCATCCTACAGCACTGTAAAATACTGGTGTAATGAATTCAAACGTGGCCGATGTTCACTCCAGGACAAAATCCGTGAAGGCCGTCCAAAATCTGTCGTGCCTGAAAACATCGATGCTGTGCGTGAACTGATTAAACCAGATCGTCATGTGACATACCGTGAGATTGAGGCATCTTTGGGCATTAGTATGACTAGCATCAACAAGATATTACATGATCATTTGGCCGTAAAAAAAATTTGTTCCCGTTGGATCCCGCATAACCTCACCAATGCTCAAAAGAAGGCTCGCGTCGACTGGTGCATTGAAATGTTAAAACAATTTGCGAAAGGTGCATCAAAGGCTGTGTATAACATCTGCACAGGTGACGAATCATGGATCTACGCATATGACCCCGAAACAAAACAGCAATCAACCGTGTGGGTCTTTCAAGACGAGCCAAATCCAACAAAAGTTGTTCGCGGAAGAAGCACATCGAAGCAAATGGTTGCCGGTTTCTTTGGCATAACCGGTCATGTGGCAACAGTGGCGTTAGAGCAACGTAAGACAGTCAACTCTGAATGGTACACAACCATTTGTTTGCCAGAAGTCATTGGAGAAATTCGGAAAACTTCAAAGAAGAGGCGAATCATTCTTCATCATGACAATGCAAGCTTTCACACCGCTGCTCAAACAATTGAATATTTAACCAGCCAGAAGGTCGAGTTGATGAGCCATCCACCATACAGCCCTGATTTGGCACCCAATGACTTCTTTTTATTCCCGTACATCAAAAACAAATTGCTTGGTCAACGATTTTCAACACCAGAAGAAGCCGTTTTTTGTTTCAAAACGCATATTTTGGAGCTGCCTCAAACAGAGTGGAAAAAGTGCTTCGAAAATTGGTTCAAACGCATGAAAAAGTGTATCAATCTTAATGGAGAATATTTTAAAAATCAATAAAACTAGTTTCGATCATAAATACTTGTTTTTTCATTGTTAGGTCAGAAATATAAATAGCAACCCTCGTAGCACACATCCTGGTAGCATGAAATTGATTTTCACATGTTGTTGTGTATAGAATCTGTATAAGACCAAAAGGTAAGAAGATGGATGATTTTTGATGAAATTAAAGACTAGCGATAACAACTGAAAAGATGCCTTCATCACGTTCGACTCCTTGTTTGAGATATACAAAATTTCAAACAAAAGAGGTCACAGAGTTTTTGTCACTATGAAACGAGAATGAAACTATGGTGCACTTTGTGTAGTGATTAATTCGGAACGTCCTAACCTTTTCTGCCATTCATAGTTTGAAATAAATAGACGCATGTACGAATGCAAATCGCAAATATCGCATATTTCTTAATTCGTTAGTGCCTCAATTCTTACGAATTACGCATACCACACTATGAATCGTCCACGGCTAATAGTCTATTTCTGACTTTATAGCAGCCCATTCGTTTAACAGTCTATAAACTCAGATCGGCTTGAAGAACCATTAGCCTCTTGAGAGAGTGTTGATTCCTTGATTACATAATTTACCTCCTTGTCTTATTCAAGAACAAATTAAATGAAAAGCATTTATTAATAAACATTGAAAACTTTCAAGCTTTAGGGAACATGTAAAAAGGGAAAATTTGAGTCCCTGTCTGGAAATAGTTCTTCTTGTAGAAATAATTATAAACACCTGCCGATGCCTCTGCTGGCATATTTCAGTTTGCTTTTATCCTTCAAATATCTTTTGATAACCTTGATTTTTAATTTGATCACTGTTTTCGAGTTTGAGTCCAAACAGTCTAGAAAAATATCAACTAAAAGCTTATAGTTGCATTCACCTTTAAGATCCTTTATTTTTTGACTGTCTTAGTTAATATTACAAGTAATCCCGGAAGAAAAAGTTTGTCTAAGTTAGATCAGGAACTGTCGTGATTGAATATTGAAACTTGTTTTTGGAATCACTGATAGATCAGCAGAAATGCAGAGATACGATATGAGGCACTTAATCTTAAAATAGGAAATGGAGCAAAATATTATTGATATTAGTAATTTATTTATTTCCGAAAAGAGGAAAAGCTTGTACGCAAAAGTATCGATCTCAAACTTACAAGATGCAAGAATTAAATAATCGTCTACCCTTTCAAGGATGTATTAATAGTAGCGTCTTACTTCAGTTTTGTACAGAAAGAAAAATTTTTGATTATGTCCTACGCTAACGTGGTTATTAAAAAATGGTATCTTAGTAAAACATGTTGGGTCTGGCAACATTATCCTAAGCTTGTATTAGTGATGCAGTGGAAAAAACAACGAAACCGATAACGGTGGTAACTGCATTGGCAATTCATTAAAACATCACAGTATATCTGTAAGTAAAGAGATGAGAGCTAGATTATAACTTATGATCATGAAAATGATAAATTTAACTAACATATGTAGGAACCTAGAAGGAACGGTCATTGTATTTCATTTTGCCCTTTCGGTGCAGGCCTTCTGAGGAGGACGTAGCTGCTATGTATAAAAGAACAGGAACGTTTAAGAAGACCAAAGATAAGTATGGGATAAGAAATAATCAAATTCTTAAGAGTTGCTTTTGAGGTATTTGCATACTTCTCTAAAGAAAACCAACCACGGTTTGCAGTTCCAAACCCAGTGCCTCCCAAATGGGAACCTAGAGCGTTAAACTTTCAACCAACCACATTGCTTAGTTATGGAACTACAAATATGCTTAGCTAAATATTTAGAATCCCTTCGGGGGGCGTCCATACTGCTGTCATCAGCATTACCGCCAGCTCTTGTTTTGACGTTGTACTGTTCATTCACATCAAACAGACAGTGTTTTCCAATTGCATCAATAATTTTGAATATGATACACTCTTTTTCACGCCATCCTGATGCACTTTATTCTAATATATCTGTAGAAAGACAATAATTTGTCTTTATATGCAGGATCGCTAAAAAGTATGGAAACACGCTACCTCCGCAGAAACGGTAAGAGATAGACAAATGAAATTTAGAAAGCTTAAAGTAGGTATTTGGTGTTATCTTTTGCGAAAGTAATTAAAAACAAATTTTTAATTTTTTTTCGTATGGCCGCCATATTGAATTTCTTTAATTGGATCACCCTGACAAAAGAACAGCGATTATCTCCAAAACCTTTCAAGATAAGTATAGCAACTCTTATATCATTGAACTTGTCTTGCAAATTCCTATCCAAATAAGGAGTTATATATAGAGTGTTCCATTTAAAAAAATTTAATATGGCAGCCGTACGAAAACAAAAATTGAAGATTTGTTTTTAATTACCTTCGCAAAACATACCTACTTTAAGCTCTCCAAATTTCATTTGTCTATCTCTTACCGTTTCTGCGGGGGTAGCGTGTTTCCATACTTTTTAGCGACCCTGTATATAAAACCCCTATTGGAAATTAGGGCTATTTTGTGTTTCTGGAAATATTAGTTTTTGAATAAAGAAGGCATGTCGAGCCGCTTAATCCTTCGTACTTGACGTTGCTATCAGATTGCGCCATAATCTTTTAATGCGGTTAATGTCATATTTGCATTTGTCTATAATCAGCATGAAGAGGGCAAATATTGATCATAATTATCCTCCACCGAGAAATCCAAACAAGGACAAAACGATCGTCTGGAAGTTTGATGGTCAATGCTTAAATGATTTTTAATATATCTGTGAGGAAGATAATAATTTGTCCTTTATATTTGAATTACATCAAGTATTTTTACTCATTGGAAACTAGTGAGTCTAAAAATTCTTTGAGATCGATTGTATGGATATTGGCTTAAAGAAAGTACGTATTCTAAAACCAAAATAAGAAATTAAATAAGAATTTTCCAAATTTTGTTAGCAGAATAACTGCTCAATTTTCTTAAATTTAAAATAAAGAATTTGATTGCATTGTACATTTTTCAGCTTTATTAACGTAAAAATTATTACTTAAATTGATTCTTATCTAGATAAATTCCAAGTAATAGAAGATCATTTATTAATTTTAACCTAAACATGTATCACGATTAAAACAATACTAGTGGAAATACCATCTTAATGTAATTATGCTGACAAAGATTAATTTCAAAATTTATAAAGTTTATTTTGGGCATCTAAAAGTGAAATTAAATAGAAAAACTGCGAGACTACGGAATTTCAAGCCTAAAGATCAGCAGTCTTGGTGTTAAAAACTTTACTGACCTATCAACGAAAGTTTAACAACAGAGTTTTCTGGAAGCGTTCCAAAGTATTGTGATGGAATATTGACCTGTGCATTCTGTGTGGACAGTGTGCTTCTTTTACAATAAAAATCTATAAAATATTAATTAACAATGATTCACAACGTGAAAACAAAATATTTTTTTGTAACTTTAATGGTTTTTTTAAAGATCATTTTTTGAACAGAAATTACATAATAAAAAAAGCGTAATTTCGAAATTAAATTAAAGAGAAAGTAGTAATAAAATTCTTAAATGCGAACCGGTAAAATGAAAAATCATCACTGAACCATAATATTAAGTTATGCCTCAATTTTTCATACCATTTAGTAATCGATAGGTTCAAAGGGTAACTTTATGATATAATAACAAAAAACTTTCCAGCATTAGTGAGTTTTTTGCTAGTCTGGTAGCTGTAACATTACAATGCTTATATGTGTATAATACTGTGTCGAAATAGGTTTTCACAACAAAAAACACATAGCTCGTGAACTTGCCAGTGCTTTGCTTGTAACGTCATCCCTCCAGAAACATTTGGGTTGGTTTTATGACGGAATATCTAACGAAATTAGTTCAAAAGTTATAATTGATTTATAACGGAGCAAAACATTAATTTGGGTCAAATAGGGTTTTTGCAACAGTTTCGTAACAAAGGGAAACTATGAATTTTGATTTTGCAAGATTGCGTCTTTTTTAGTGGTCTTGTTTTTAATAACAAGTTACGAAACGTGGTTGCTGCAAATTTAATAAGCAGTGTTCGCTGTAATTCTTTTAAGTTAGAGTGCTTTTTGAGAAGCGTTCGCGAAGCAAAATAAATTGGTAACGGATAGGAATTAATCGACAATCAATTGCAACAAATTGCGAAACGACTGTAATAAATCCAGAACGAGTTAAGAGATCGGCATTTGCAACATCTGATTGTAAACACGGATGGAAAAGAACGGCAATGTTGCATTTAAATGAGAAAATACATTGTAAAAGAGACAGACTAGAAAAGTGGTATTCCCTGGGGAAATGATAATAGACTTCAAACTGTTTATACCATTTATACGTTCTTAGAAATTGATGTTTACTACACTGATATTTTTAGGTTCTTAACTAAAACAAGTTTTAAAGTAGCTGTATTCTGAGTTCTAAAGCAAATTTAAATATAAATAATTGTATAACTTACCTACAAATTTTATTAATTAGTTTCAGAGCTTAAAGAGTGTAGCAGTTTTAAAGCTTATGATTTTATATTTGCTTAATGTGAGTCTCCAAGATTTTTTCGAATTATAAAAAATCGTGGAAATTTCCTGCTCTGATGTCTTTAGGGATACCATCCGTCCTTTTTATGAGTCGGAAGGAAATTCACAGTGTCGAAACATAACTAACTTGCCTTAGTGTAGTTTGGTGAAAAGAAGAAAAACCAAACACCAGGTACAAGCACGATAAAGGTATTTCCAAAGGCTTAGTACTTTTTCAATAAAATAAAATATGAGACTTATAGTTATGATATTTAATTATAATTTAATAATTCTAAAAGCGTTACACACCTAAGTTTTAAAAAAAGGCAAAACATTCATATTATATGGTTTAAATGGCGATGATTACCTTAATAATGCAAATTAATAACCCTTGAAGGCCTTCATAACAATATTAATAAGATTTAAAAAATGTGAATAACGATAAATCAAAATATTTAAAAACTAGACTAAATTATGATAAAAATACAAAATTATTAAATAAACTTTATTGATTGAATTTCAATAAATTCTCTGATCCCATTAGAATAGAGATACGTCAAGAAAAATAATTTTAAAAACAATAACTAATACAAATAGGAACTTACTTTACAGTGAAGGTCAAGGTCAAACAATAACCTTACCCTAAGATAAAACAGCTGAATTCAAGTAAATTTTAATTTGATACAACACTACTTAAGTGATAAAAGTCTAGCTTAGGCACCAATAAACAAGTATTCATTCAAGTAAATTTTCAAGAAGTAAATACCTTCTTTTGTCTTGTCATATATTACTGTGTACCCAGTAGTAACTACCTGGATTCTAAATTCTGCGTTGGGACGACTATCCAGCAATGTCCCATAAATCCTTGTATGATAATCGGTCGATATTTGGTTTATAAAACCCTTGAAGATTCACAGATCAAGATGGCGACCACGCCCTTTTGATTATATTTGCTGCGGAATTGTAGTGAATACGGTAATAAATATACGGTAAAAAAGGCAATTTTAAAATTCAAATTACTGAAGAAACGAAATTGACGTGTGTATACGTTTGAGATCTGCAGTGAAAAGAAAAGGGTTCACGATGCACACGAAGGGCCTGTAAAGTAACGCAGGCGTCATTTCCAACATAATACGCATTTTAATCACTAAATGTCACTAGCAGGATTAAATGAAGAAAAAAGAGAAAATCGGCCAGACATAGTTAATCAGGAACAAGATAGTTTTCAAGGTTTAAGGTCTACAATATCAAATTTTTCTTTGCAAGGTTTTGATATAAAATCTGATCTTCTGGATGTCATCAACTTATTGGTTTCCAACTATTTTGGTATAAATTACCAATTAATGCAACTTGATGTAAAGGGCACTACGTTGCCGTTTTTTCCATTTATAAATAATTTCATTTTATACATATTTATATCCGGTGTCTGTTAAAAAGTTTGTAATCCTAGAAAAACTTCAGCTTGTGATAAGTGAACTGCTATGTTAAAAAAATGAAAATAATAAAAGTTTTAATACAAACCCAAAGCGATAAACGTAGATATACCAAGAAGGAGAAAGAATCAGAGAAACTAGGTAGCTAAAGTATTTATGAGCTATAATGGCAGAAAAAAAAGAAGGTATGGAGAGAAGTAGTCAGCTGTAAATATATAAAACTTTATACAATACATTGAAAAAGAAAGACCAAAGTAAACATTTCTGAAGCAACGTGAATGTTTATGTTAATGTACAGTAGTAAATTTTAGGTACTATCGGAAAGTTTTAAAAGCAAAATTGGAGCGTGCAAAAAGAAACTCCTAAGGAGAAGAGGCCAGAAGTGATAAGACAAAAAATGCGGAAATTAGGAAAAAATAAAAATGACAGGGGTTTAAGAAAAATTCAAATGCAAAAGTTAAGATAGTGTCAACGACAAAATAGTAGAGGCTGTATAGCAGATGGATTTAGACAGTAGGCAAAGACGGGCTAGGCCTAGGAAAACGTGAAATGCAGATATAACCAAATTTCATGTGGAAAAAAAGCTTAACTGAACTCAGGCTAAGAATGCAGCAATAGACAGAGAAAAACTGTAGCAAGATTAGAAATTCTACGCCCATGGTGGAAAAAGTTACGAGATGTAAGGAAGTAAGGATCTCCTCAAAGTCATTACAGGTATCAGGTGTGTTATTGTGATTCGTTGGCGTACAAGATCAGTTTACTTATACGTCAGACATCATCTACGAAGTAAAAATTTCTTGAAAGATTAAAAAATTGAGTTTCAATTTTGTCAAAAAAAAATAAAAGTCTTCTTGTCCTTACGATCACACAGATGGAGCTTTGTTGAGACAGTACACGCTGCAAATCAAGTTTCTCTAAACATCTTTTCTTTCGTTCCTACCTACAGTCTACCGTTTTTTCCACTGTTACGTCGTGTATTATACCCCAATTTGGATAGAAGAAAAGGATCTTTTGTAGAAAAATGCTCCACCCGTATCTCTTTCATTCTTCCTAGGAAATATGCGGTTTGGCCTAAATTTTTGAAATTCCAAAAATAGGTTCTAGGCATAATTATTTCAATTGTCGTTACCACAAGGAAGACTGCTCCTACTGTGGTTCCGTATCTGATCGTTTCACTTAAGCGACCAACGCGATCTACTACGCATACCGCAACATCCGTACTTAAGGTCATGCGTTAAAGAGAGGTTGAAATAATTGTTTTTTATTAACTTTATGTACATGAGATTTAGCAAAATACTTAGTTTAAGTAAATACTAAGAAATAATGTTAGTTAAAGAATTTGATCCTAGAAGTCAGATTTCTAGATACTATAGTATTGCGGCGGCTTTGGTGTACCTCAAGGCTGAAAAGAGGTTTCTATAACTAAGTAGGTTTTTTGTATCTTAAATGGCGTGTATGTAGAGCAAATTGTAATAAAATATCTTTGTAATTCCTCTTATGGACAAAGGCATTTTGTTTAAATTAATTACGTTGTCCTAGTCTGTAAACTTTTGACCTTACTATTTCGTTAGCTACTTCATGATACTCAACTAACAGACTTTAGAAAACAAAAATATGTCATCTAAACTAAAAAAGAAATAGCAAACATTATCAACTAAATGAAAAGGTCTTTTGCCAAAACTATCAGTGAGATCATTTAATTACATATACACTAAGGAAACTTTTGCAATCTTAATATATCAACTAAGATTCCTGTTGTACAAATTGTTGTCTATTTTATTCGTTTGAGTGCAACAATGGTCGCAATTGATTGCCAAAGAGATTATTCCTAATTTTCAAAGGATCAGCTTTTTAAGTCAACTGATCTGGTCCCCGCAGACGAGACACCCTGCCAGAGAAATTCCAACGCAGCTCGGCAGTTGGAAATTATTTTTGACAGATTATATTAAATGTTGGAATATCACGAACAAACTTACCAATTTTGAACGTAACATTGCAACGTAAGTTTTGTACTGCATAAGCAGTTATTTCCTAGTAATACTATACTGATAAAACGCTTCGACATTTACTGTTATCAGCAAAATTAGCATCATTGTATTGCAAATAATGTGTGGAACTCAATAATGCATTATTGTGCTGCTGCATGTACTTTGTGTTGCTGAAGTTATCTAGTTCCTGATCATTTTATAAAGCTCTAAACTCAACATCAAGTTTCAAACAGTCCAGATTGATTTTCATACCAATTAAAAAAACTTCATAATTAAATGTTACAGAAGTAGTTACTGCTGCTTGGATACTTGCATAACTGATTTAGAAAAACTGTAATAACTTTTAAGTTGATACTTGATAAGTAAAAATCTTTTTATTCTTCCTGTTATCCGTTTAACGGCTAATTTTATAGTACATTTCTATTTCTAATCATGCCGAGTGGTTGGTTACATTAGATTTAGCGTTAGCAAAATTTATTTGGTTGCCAGGAGATAAGGATATTACTCATTCACTGCTTAGATGCAATGTCAGAGATGTTACATAGGATTTCAGACTAATAAATTACATTAATGTCTTACAGTCGGACCAGATAAGATACTGTACTATCTATTCTCTTTGCTGTTAGCGTATAAGTTGCTTCTCCACAGGAAACTCTGTAGCACCACAGATATAACATTTCTGGAAAATAAATTTCTTTCGGTAAATCTGCTAAATATTGAATTACAACTACATTTTGTAAACACAATCTTGAATTACCTTTGGTAATAATATTCGATCTATCAGTGCGTACCGGCATTAACAAGCTTTGTTGTATTCAACAAAGCACTCAAAGCGGACCTGAAATAGGACGGGGTAACTAATCGAGTGGATATAATTATTGCTCTACGTCCCTTCTAATGTAATAGTGACCTAATTAACAAGGGCGAAGTTACTACCTACTCAATATTTAAGGAAGCAAAATTAATTCCCTACTACAGACCTACAACTAACTGTAATGCCCACAAATCTACTAATTTCTATTCATGTTAGATTTAACCGCAAATAACCAACTAGCAACTATACGTTTAAACTCATCTGTAATTGCTAATTAACAAACAATTATTAAGCATCCGTAAATTCTGTTTATTGAATTTTATCTGATCGCATTTAGAGAGAACATTGGAAAACTTGTAATAGAAAAGTTTAATTTTACTGAATATATTTAAAACTCTACTGTATAAAATTCTATTTAAAACGATCATTAACTAGTTGATATACAAAACAATGTAAATTCCATGTAAAAAGACGTTTGAAACGTGGCACAATTTGGTATATCTTGATAACTTGCTTATCTACCTAATCGAACCCAAAGGCACGATTAGGTTCAATTCAACCTGAAAGCCCGATAAAACTTTTGATTTTGATTTGGCTCATTAACTCGTTAGAAGAGAAACAAAAGCAAAGCAAAATGAAGAATGATTTTCCACTTTTATTTTATTTTTTGTTTTTCCAAAACATGGTAACGTTTATGTTATTAATGGGATGTACTTTACAGAGTGATTGAAAGAAAATTATTATTTGCAAATTCCATATATTGATATCCTTCTGGTAGGAAATACGTAAAACTGATTTGCAATAATCTAAACCGTAAGCAATGAAAAATCCATAGCGAACGAATTTATTTCTAGCAAAATCTTACTATTAATTGTGAATATTGTACTTAATAAAATTGTTATAATAGAAAGAGATACACTTAAGATTTGTGGGTGTAAATGAAGCTCCACAGTCAAGAATATGCAATTCCATGCAATAATGAAGAGATTATTTGTAGTATACAAAATCGAATTATTTAAAATAATAAACCGACAAAGAAAGCTTAGGTTTCTTTTAGTGGTAGCGGTATGTGAAGAAAGTGGCAAATTATGTTTAAAGCAAATCACTTTGCGCAATTGATTGTTGTTAGGATCTTTGAAGTGATTTGGCCCGAACATTCAAAAGTTCGTCATTAGGTTAAGGAATTTATTAATTTAAGAGTGAACATAAAAATTGAGGACAAAGGTTGGTCAACAAAATTTGATTCCTCAGATCAAAGATAACGAACTGCCAAGGGATTTTTCATTCAATTCTGTTTTATATCGATTTTAAGTCAGTTTGTATATTTGTGATTTTTCATATTTTTGGTCATTATTCTATAGAGAAATCAAAAAAAACCTTATCACGGTCGGCTTCGAAATTGAAAACGTTTGTCGGCGCTCGACATATTAATTATAGCTATAAACATAGTGTAGGTAATCAATAACAATATTAGCTGTCAAATTTTGTGGTTACTTTTTGAGAATACTTACACCAACTATTTTCAAATGAACCAGTCCGGAAATATGCTTCTAATAAATAAGATTCCTGTTCTTAACATGTGTCTGAAAAAGTCTCCAAACAAGATTGATGTCAGTATAGTTCAATGGTTTTTTGTTTTCTCACCTCCACGTTGGAGCATTAAGAAAAGATGTCTTTTTCCGGCATATCTTGGAATAGAAACATTCCATTGATATGGAACGTTTTTTTCGTGAACTCAACATGTGGGCCGGGTGTGGACGATCTACGATTGTTTTTCCATTGCATATTTTGAAAAATCAGAGTTTGGTCATTTGAACCATCGCACTTGGCCGTAATTGGATCTGTTAAGTACAAAGAAGTTCTGTTGAGTGAACCCCGACAACAGCGAATTCGATTTCAAACTCAAACTTACCCCTTTTAAAACAATTGAAGGTAGCGTGGTAAAAATGGTACCAGGGAATGAATTTTATCAATCCGAACAAAACTCGAACGAAAGAATTGCCAAAATCGATCGGCAAGTATTTCATATTCATTGCTTACCACGGGATCTATGATGGCCTCCTGCTCGATTGTTTATTGGTGATTAATCGGACGTATGGGATCTAAAATCTATTTTTGTTTATTAAAATAAATTTTATAACTTAGTTCTTGCATTAAAGTCATTGAAAACAAGAAATAGGTAATTTTGATGAGACAAGAGTCATTTTTCATGATCATTGGCTAGAAATTGATCACAAACTTATCAAACATCATTCTAAAATGTTTTTCCAAAGCTAATGTGAGCTGCATAAGTATATTTAATAGTTTATAATTGAATTTAATTAAAATACTGACTAAAAAGTATGAAGAATCATGGATATCTTATAAATCTGAATGTATTGACTTCAAATCGGTATAAAACAAAACTTTGCGCTAGAAATGAAAATTTCCTTGGTAGTTCCTCGTTTATTGAGCTGAAGAATCAAATGCCATTGACCAACCTTTGCCAGCAAAAGTTTTTTCCAAATTCGTTTCACTATGTTTTAAGAAGGCGTTGAAAAGTCTATAATGGGCACAAATTTCCGCTTTTTTCGTTGTATGACCATCTCGGATGTCTTTTCAGAGTATTTAGTTTGCCATTTGCTAAATCTCGCCTGGGCTTAAGCACCTCATTTAGTCTACTCAGGTGTGTGTGAGATGTCGAAATAAATCATTTTTGGGCGTTGAATTCAGTTACTGAGGCAAAACTGCTTTTTTGACAAGTGATGTTGATATCGCATTTTATCAAAAATATTTATGACAGATCATGGAATGAAACAAATTACACATTACTTTTAGATCCATGCAAGTCCCAAACTCGTGTAAAATAGACAGCACTTACTTGTCGAAAGTTCGGCTGGCCTATTGGTAACCGGTGGTTGACAGCATGCAAGTGTTCAACCCCAGGCTGATGGAGATAGAATTTTTGAGTATTCCAGTTGATTTGAAAACCCCTACGTCTGGCCATTTTGGTACGCTGCTCTCAAAGCGTGTTGAAATAGGGTAGCACTAGCAGGTACAGATTTGATGCATTGACTACCATAATGCATTCTCCTTGTGAAGCATTAAAGAACCTGGAAAGTATCATCACCAACAGTTGTTTCATAGTTCCGTGTCTTTGGACTCCAGGAGAGTCACTGTATCGTAGCCGACGAAGATAGGAACCCTCTCAGAGATGTAGGTTTGGCTTTTCTATGGCATTCTGCTCTGATTTGTTGACAATAAGATGAATTAAAAAGACTGTCCAAAACCACACAAACATCCATGAACATGAGTGTTGTCCTTTTACAGATTTGCTAACGCTAAAACTTATTGTGCATGAACAATTGTACAAATATTATACAAAGGGATTGTTCCGACAATTCCCTTAGTGAATTAGTTGGTAAATGTGTTGTGTTAGAAAAATTTTTAGTTTATACAGTTACTTGTAAAAATAGCCACACTATGTAGGGTATTCTAAAGAAATTAAAAAAACTCCTTTATTGTCAGAAAGCTGAAAGCTACTAACTTGGTTCTATTAGTTAGATAGATAGATAGAGACCGTTTAGTTGGATATTGAATAACAATCTTGTAGATGCAGTAGAGGAGAGGGTATTTTAACCTGTCTTATCAACAGACTACGGATCCCTATAGGTACTGAATGGGCATTTCGCGTGCGGTACTTATTCAGTAGACCAGCTAACAAGTGCGAATGAATATCGCTCATTCAAATCTATAACGCAGCTGGTTTATTGCCTAGTACTTGTGGGATTTCTCTTAATGCTTATCAGCAATAGTTCTCTACAATAGTAATAAATGCAATTCAATAATACAAATAGATAAATTAATTGGAGCAAGTACCTTTTGTGGGTTTATTAATGAAGGAACATGAACAAGATTTCCTGCACAACTTTATTGATCGACTACCAGTTTCGCTGTTTGAGGATAAATGTATATCTATATTATAAATAAATATGAACCCTTATAAACCATCTTAGCACAGTTTTAAAATTAAAGTTATTCTTTGAGAAGCGATGAAAAAGATATCAGTTTTGGCGAGCTTCCATGGAATCGACAGCAACACGTAACATGTTACATATACCTTTACCTGTACTTTAACTCCTTTGTCAGACTGTGATGATAAACCAAATTTGTATCAGGGGATTTTTATTATTGAAATAAAGAAGCAGACATCAATATACAAGGTGATTTAGAACAAATCAACATCCTTTTAGGAAATGATAATGTCAACGTTTACTCTCTTGGCTGGAAAGATAAGAGAAACAATAATACTTTCTCTATCCCACAAGTGAACCATCTCTGTTTCTGTTGAAAATTATTGTATCAAAAAGCACTTTCTGACCTTGAATGCAATGAACAGGTTCTCTATCTAATTGTGAATAAAGTTGTTGCTGGAGTGGACATTATTTGCAGTTGTTGCCCATTTATGATCTGTTACATATTGAGGACAGTTACGTTAACAATCATCGTGAACAAATCATTTAAATATTCACGTTTTTTCGTCAATCATGGCAAAACCAAACCTAAAGGACGAACACAAGAAGCTGTATTGATTGCAATTGCTCTTGCAAAACCCAAAACAACACAGACTAAATAAAGGTACTGTAACGACGGCAGTTGCATGATTTCAACCATCAAGGGCAACAGTTAAACAAATTTGTTATTTACTCGAATTTTTTTGAATGTTAATTAATAAATAATATTTGTAATTATGTAACATCTGAATTTTTGCATAATAAAGTGCCTTTCTTATACAAATGGCTTACTTATTTTGAAATTTCTCAAAGAGCTAATGGTTCACTTTTTATGGGACTGCATTAGCTACCAGTGGAAATGTTTTTTAAGATTATCTAAATGTTATTGGGTAATGAAACTTTAACAGTCTTGTAATATAAGTAAATATTACGTTTCAGTGAAGGCAAACGTCATGTGCGTGTTTAAATTGTTTCTCATCGCCGCCTTCCTCGAATCTTTATTCATGCATTTGATGCGACGTATGCATTCAACGAATGAATTATTATGTCTACGTCTAGCTTCTAGCAATCTAGCAAGCAGGTCAATTTAGTCTGTATTCATTCTGAACTCCAGGATATGAACACCACTTCCATAGATGCACAGCAAACACTTTATTAGAATTTTGATTTCAATTCATAAATTGCTTCATACAAATTTTCAATTTACTTTGCCTGTGAAATTAGTGTATCAGTGTCGGTAAAATTTAAAACTTGATATTGTACCAACTCTAATAATTTTACCATGTCTTCTAGCTACCTAAAAAGCAAAACAAAAAGGATAGAGGGCTCATTTTTTGGCGAACTTGGTTTGTTATTAAGATGAGATAACTTGAGCCAAAGTATTAAAGATTTCGACAAATCTGGAGCGGGAAAAGAAATGCAAAGCTTTGATCAAAATAAATTATAAAGATGGTCTTCAAAGTCTAAATTAAATCATGCAAGCATTTCCGATCGACAAGCGCATTTACGTATAGAAGGAATTCTACTTTTGTCAACTAGCACAAGAACCTAATTTTAAAATACAGAAGTTTGATCTTGCGAGGAATTGTCATTCTCGAGACCATCCTTTTTGGTGAAAACAGGAAATGTTTCATAGGATTAGACTTCTGGTTACTTCAGATTACTGGCAGTATTGTAACGTCTCCATATGTTTAAACCACGAATGAAACTGCATAATTATTTACTTTAATATGTACAGTGTTCCACAAAAGAAAAGACTAGTAATTACAATTGAATACAAAAATAGGTCTCTTATATCATTATTTGCTAATCAAGTATTGGAAAACTTAAATATTTATTTTTACTGCTTAATTAATTCAAATACAATTAATTTTAATTTTCACGCAAATTCATAGCATTATAGTAGTCTTCAACAAGAAGATTTTCCTTGTAGGAAACTGAAAACTAAAAATTCTCTACTCTTAAACACTAAACTAAAAAACGATTGGCTATTAATTACTATTCGTTCAGTACCACCGTTATTGAACATTTCCAATCTTATGAAAAACGCACGGTTCATCTAAAAGTTTTCTAATATGTAAATTGAACTCACAAACAAAACTGCCTTTAGATTGAAACGTAAAAGAGTTTTTCGTTTACATGAATCGAAATTGAAAGATGACGAGAATTCACTAGAGGAAGGAAATGAAAAATTAATTTCAGCAACTTGAGTTCATTAAAGCAATCACTTTTTTAATAACTACAGTGGAGCAGTGTTCCAGATATTGCTTTTAGTAAATAATTGCAGTAACATTCCGTTTCTAATGTAATACGGAAAGAATTTTAATTTAAAACAGTTCTGACTTTTTCTGTAGAGTTGAAATATTGCAAGTCTTCAATCAACATTTTTTTCTTAACTTTCATTTTCCATTGCATAAAAAATGTAATATAAATTCTACTAGCTTATTTAATTCTTGGAACTGTTCATATCCTAGAAATATGCTTCAGTAACTCAATAATTACCTACAGCATGCAATTTTTAATTTATTACTGTGTAACAGTAGTAGTTTCTAAAAGAACGTTGTAGTTCTAAGGTTGGGTTATACCAGCAACACAAAATCAATGTTAATTGAGATCCAACTGCATAGAAACATTTGTAATAATGATTTTTATGCAGTTGAACTGCAATAAATTAATCTACAAAATCGACAACTATTGTACCAGCACCACAGTCCTCTTGGTCTTTCCAAAACTCTTTTATACCTTGGATGCTCAACTAACTTGCTACAGATTGTTTGTGTTTCCAGTCTTCCTTTCTGCTACAGGTGTTGTGTATAGTTCAATAAATCATTGCCTAATTTTGATTAATGTATAAGTTTTCTGTTTCTAATGAAATTTTAAATTCCAAATGGTTAACAAGCATACAGTGTGTCTCAAATTCGTGGTTACCTATTGGAATGTCGGAAACCACAAAAGATACGAAATTGATCAAATTAGAAAAAAGTTGCCTATTTTAGAGGTCAGTTTTTGTTTTTTCAAAAAAGTTCGCGGCTTACTAAATAGTTGCCAAAAACGAAATTATCCGATTTTCTTTAAAATAGAATATCTAAGGAACGGGCAAAGATAAAAAAGAACGGCGAAGCAAAGATTTTAGAGAATTGACTGTCGAACACAAACAGTCATTTTCGCGATTGTTTTTGTTTTATCTCGACTGTGGAACGTAAATGTATTGTTTTTAATGAAACGCTTACTTGATTTTCATATTGCTAACTAGCGAGTTTTAAATTATTTTCAGCGCTATAAGGTTTAAAGCATTATTTCCTTTGCTTTAGAAGTTATTGCTTACCAAATACAATTTATTTGACAAAAACCCACAATTCGCATGTGTCTGATGTCATGGTACACTGCGATAAAAATGGTTTCCATTTCATAACTTAGTAAAACAAAAAAATAATAAAATTCGCTATGAAAAACAAGTAAACGTGTCATTAAAAAATTTTGCATTTACGTACCGCCACCGAAGTAAAACAAAAAATATTGCAAAAAGTATTTTTTTCTATTTGGAAATGAATTCTCTAAAACCGTTTTTTTTTCTATCTTCCATCTATCCATCTGTTCTACATTCCACTGTAAAGAAGATCAGATAATTTTGTTTTTAGCAAACATCTCGTAAGCCGTGAAGTATTTTGAAAATACAAAACTATCAGTACACTGATCTTAAGAACAGATAATCTTTTTTTAATTTAACCAATTCTGTATCTCTTACGGTTGCCGAAGTCCCAATAGTGAGTCACAAATTTGGGACACACTGTATAGCTAAAGCAAACAAGCCCAAGTGTGTTTTATGATTGGCAATACTTAGTCCGTGAGTCAAGTCAAGTCAAGTCAATCGTTAAATTCCCGCCGAAGGCGGGAGGCCGTTTTAAGCTCCTCGTGGAGCTTCTTCAGCCTGATGAGGGGAGGAATTTTGTGGCGTCAGCGACTTAGAGAACGGTTCGGTTCGCGCTCATCCTGTGTGTGTGTGTGTGTGTGTGTTTATTGTGTGGCTGCGGTAGTTGTGTGTAGCGGCAGCAGCAGTTTGGTGTTGTGGGGTGGTGGTACAGCGGCGGTTCCTCGGTGTGGCAACATCGGAGGAGAAGGGGTGGTGACGCGGCGCGTTAGTTCGGTGTTGGTGGTGGGTCCGTGGAAATTTCTGTTCCGGCATGGCAATACTTAGTCCGTGAAGCCAAACATAATCTATTGGTTTTATACTAAATTTTACCAACCCTAACGTAAGGTGCTCTAGTTTGGTGGAGTGAGTGTGACTGCGAAAATGAAGTCTTTTTGGACATATGACCTACACACTTTGTATTTAATACAAAAAAAGATTATGTTAACAGTTTTGAGATTGTAAAATTTAAAAAACGGTAGATACTCTAGCTATCCTCTTGGTAATTACATAGAACTATTT
>VTPC01008162.1:0-16343 GCA_011009095.1 Ignelater luminosus
AGTCTGACAAAAGAACTCGGCACTTGCATGTAGGGTACTAAAAAAACTCTTGCAGGTTTTTACGCTTAAACGCCAGAAGAAAGTAAGAAGCAGATTGAAAGCAAATTTAAAGCTTTTGCATACAAATATGTAACTTGATCACAACCGCACAAATCATCTTTTAAAATGGTGTCCAAGATAGAAAATATATAAATTTTCAAATTACGACAGTTTTTATTTTTTCAAATTCACCTTAAAATACTCCTTATAATGTGTACTATTATCATTCAAGCGAAAATAGTGGGCAAAAAGTTTTAGAAGACTCTTTTGAAACCATAACATACGGATGCGTATATTATATAGCGAAGTAAGTCGTGAGACAAGCGATTAATTAGAATACTACTCCTACAGTCTTAGGAAAATAAATTACATAAACCTTAGGAATAGGTAATTTAGCACACAAAAAGTTAGATGCGGGATATAAAAAAGTCAAGTGGGCATGTGTTATATTATTACTTATAATTACTTAATTTGGTTGACACTAGGGATAGCAAAGACAAAATGATATGTGACTTTTTATTACCAAACAAAACTTCTCGATCATACAATCTTCGATCTAATCGATACAACACTACTTCCTCCCTCACAATCAATTATAGGTACTGGGTGAATAGGTTATAGGTGGTCTCGTAACTCTTTGTGGCCCACCAGACGGAACCTCGTTGGCTTGTGGATTCGGTAACGGCTGAGGTATAGTACGCATAGGCGTTCTAGCTGGTGGGACGTAGTACTCACTTGGAACCCATGGAACATCTTGATCTTCACAATTCTGTCCAATTTCAACGTGTTCATTATCACTCAAATAGCTATGCACCAATTGAGACACATAAACTTTTTTTGCATTGCCATTAGATAGTTTTACAATATATATCACGTTCACTAACTTTTTCAATACTCTTCCGGGAAACCATTTTCTAGACCCTTTTACATAATGTAAATTAACCAGTACCTTCTCATTAATTTTAAATACCCTAAAAGGCTGAGACTGTTCAAGTTCAAATCTTACTTTTTTACGAAGACCGCGAGTAGCTACATTAGATTTCAAAATAATTTATTCATACGCCGGTTGGTTACAGAAATAGAACATTTTGGTTTAAATTTTAACATTATGACATAGGAGACACACCCGTCACGGACGACGGAGTGGAACAAAGAGAATGAAGTCACTGTCCAAGTCTGACTTTCAAAGGAACATTAGAATAAGCTACGGAAGGTTTAATTAAGCATTTCTTGACCGACTGTACTTGTCTTTCTGCTAACCCATTGCTTCTAGAGTTATAGAGAGCTGTAGACAAGAGCTTAATCCGTCACTTTTCACAAAATCCCTTGAACGTATCAGAATTGAATGAGGGCCCGTTATCAGTAACCATAACAGAAGGAAAAACAAGAAAAACATTCAGACAACTTAGATAACACAGCTTCTGTATTAGTAACAGACAAAATAAAACATTCAACCGATTTAGAAAAATCATCAATTAGGATGATAACATAGTCACAGATCACGAGCCGCTTAAGTCAATTTTCTCAAAAAATAAGAAAGTGTCGCACATGGCATCGTCTAGGTTAGTGAGATGGTCAATTATATTGTCTTCGTATAACTATACAATAAGTTTAAAAAGGGGGAAAGTATCCAAAATGCTGATATACTTTCGCGTCTACCCAACAGTGTCATTGTTGATGTCGGAGAAAATCAGTCCACAAATTTAGTTTATATGTTTACACCGTTAGTGTCCGTCGAAGAAATTTCAGAGCACACTAAAAGTGATATATTCTCACTCAAGTCTTAGAGTAAGTTATTGTCCGAGCAATTCTGATGTCTGTAGGTGTTATAAGTTAAGAAATTTGCTGTCTGTACAAGAAGGTTGTCTAATGTTCGGGAATTGAGGCATTAAAAAAGTCAGTGCTAAATGTCCTTAATGCTGTTCATGTTGGTATTACCAGAACCAAAATGTTAGCAAGGTCTTATGTCTGGTGGTTAAATTTAGATTCCGATATAGAGCGTCATATATAATCATGTTCTGTTTGTCAGTCTAACCGTAATATATCAAAAGCAGTAGTCAAAAATTGGCCTAGTGCTAGGAAGCCTTGGGAAAGGGTGCACTTAGAGCTCTTGGAAACTTTTGGCGCACATTAACAACAGTCGCAATCGTGCCATTTGACAAAGTTTCATTACAGATAAAACAAGTGTTGTCTGCCATTATAATGAATTACAAAATATTTCAAGATGAATAAAACGTCCAAACTCTACAAAATGTAGCGTTAATCTGAATTTAAAACCTGTGCCATCCAATATTTTCAGTTATAGAGTGACCCATGAGCCCACATTGGAATGTTAGAAAGCTGCTACTCAAGGCTCTTACCTTTACTATTATAAAGAAGGGTCCTTTCCAAGGATTTCGGCAGAAATGATGCAGGTATATATGCATGAACGATGTTTCTATGTATAAATAGGTTTTAATATCTGTGTACACCACTATATGTATGGTATAATGTAGTATAGTATAGTGGAGTATGAGCTTTGCTCCGAAACTCCTCAGCTCTATATCTCAGAAACTATTGGTTCTACGTGAATTTTGTATAGGACCTTTTTTGTGTAGATTTAGCTTATGAACAAATTGTACAATGACCAAAATTAACGTAAAACTAATAGTTTACGAGATATTTAAGAAAAACTGATTTTCATGACCTTTGACCTTCTGGAACTTCTGTAGCCGTCCAGTTGGCTTTATGGACTTTTGAGGGATTGCTCTTGACGCCGAAATAAAGAAAATCTCAAAGGAAAATCTTCAGTAGAATTTTTCTAGAGGTGAATGTATAAAGTGACTGGGCTAATATAATAAGGATTGGCTTACTCATCAAAGCCCGTTCTATTGTTCCAAGCTTTACAGTAGATTTTTTCAAAAAGTTTAGTTTAGATTTAGAATGACATAAGAAAATTATTAGAAAGTTGGCAGAAATAAACAATTTTCGTTTTGATTATATGTTTTTTTACGTTGTAAATAGCGCAATGATTAAACAGAAAAAATTAGTTGATGTACATTTTTGCTTTACAATACGTTATATCGTTTGTTTTTTTCCATCTGTTATCAAGGTTTGTTACAATTGATGAAGGTTAAACTTGAAAACCAAGGAAATATAGGGGAACGTTTTCTAGTCGGTTTCGTTATTTATAAGCCTAACGCAGAATTTATGCTTACGCAATAATTTTATAAGGTAGATTTACCGTTATAAATATAACACAGACTTTTATAAGGAGAAACTATACTTGTCCCCAAGCTACACCTGCTCGGCAATCTATACCGGTAAATCTGCCTTATAAAATTACGTTACGTCCGTTACGTTACATTTAAAAATAACGGAATCAAGAATATTTCCTTATGTTTCCCTGTTTTAAAATTGAAACACCATGAGTTGTGACAGATCTTTATGTAGATAAAAAAAAAAATAAAAAAATAAAAGGCGATATCAAGCAAAAATGGGCAAACTTTATGATATTTTACAACGTAAAAAGTCTCTATTATCTCTATATTAAAAGACCCTTATGATTCTAACCCTAGCTAGATAACAAACATAATAGATTTAAGTATTTAAAGATATTTGTTGTATAGTTTATAAGATTTTTTGTTATGCAATGTAGTACTATTGATTGCTATATTGAGACATACGTTATCTGAGATTCAGACACCTGCCTGAGAATAAATTAGTAGTATTTCTTTCTGTGTCATCGCTTGTCTCTAATTATGTCGTTTGCGATAGCATTTAATGCCAATATTGATTCAAGTTTAAAATAATTCTTTCTTGACATTAAACGGTCGATACGTAAAAGTTCTAAATTCAAACTTAATTGCTTGAAATGTAAACAGATTTCTAAAATTAAATATTAATATAAAATCTACTTTATAAATTACTCAAAAATTAATATCATTTGATTGATGGAACACATATTGTTTACCTAAAGGAGATTAGTTTTAATTTTCTCGTATTTATAAAACGGACAGTTTTACTTGTTGTATTTCTGGTTTACTATCTACAAAAAAGGTAAGTTTTAGAATTTAAGAAAATTACGTTTTTATCGTTTTTTATCATTTTTAATTTTAGATGACAAAACCAAATTTGTGTGACGTGTTTAAATTGCTTGAAAAAATACTGACTATAACAGGTTTCTGGCCTAAAAAGGATGCATCACTGGGTTATAAGATAAAAG
This sequence comes from Ignelater luminosus, assembly GCA_011009095.1. Taxonomy (NCBI): domain Eukaryota; kingdom Metazoa; phylum Arthropoda; class Insecta; order Coleoptera; family Elateridae; genus Ignelater; species Ignelater luminosus. The sequence continues at coordinate 4,244 of VTPC01008162.1, forward strand.
GCTACATCTCATTCTTGTTTTCTCTTGTATTTAATATTCTCGGTTTGACCGAAATGTGTATGGGATTTCAAGGTATTAAGGGAATCTCACACGCATTCTTTCTCAATTTTGCTATAGCTTTATATCTCCCCAAAGCTGTTTTATTTTTGTGTAATAAAAAGGCAGTTTTTGAAGTTCTGAAGAATTTAAATCAGAGTGTTTTACAAACATACGATGACGATCTAGATTATTACATATCTAGAAAAATCAGAAGGTTTAGAATAATTGAATTTTGCTTTCATACCCTTTGCTGTGCAAATTTATGCTCAGTCAGTTTAGTACCATTTAGTAGTGGGCATTTTGAGAAAGTCTTACCCATACCATTTCCGTTTGATGCAAAGGAACTGTCGGATTTTGTTTATTTTGTCTTGTTCATACTGCAAATATTTACTCTTAATCTTACTGCTTTAATTAATAATTCTTTGGACATGCTAAGTTGGAGCTTAATGGGAATCACTTCAGCGCAACTGGACGTGTTGAGAGAAAAAATTACACGTTTGTCAGATTTTCTTAATTTTAAAGAAACCGACGCGAGATATATAGAAGAACATCGTGAAATCTTGAAAAGTAAAATAAAGAATATTGTTGAACATCATGCTGCAATCGAAAGGTAAGTTATTGTTAATTTAATAGTTAGAAACTAAGTATAATATATATTGCGAAGAATTCCTAGAATTGGAATGTACGTATTTTATTTTCCAAAACAGCACTGTGAATACCATAGGCTTTTCATCAAACTAATATTGAATTTAGGTTTTCTTCTGTTATCTAAAGATAGAACTTTTTGGTTGAAGGCAGAGCTGCGCCAACCACACGTGCAAGGTGTGCACCGCACTCTGACGGTATATCCGAAGGGGTGGCATTCAAAAATTGAGATTTCTTTATATTTATGTTACTTTTATTTTTATGTAGTACAGAAGTAAAATAGAATCTTTGTGCTATTCTTAAATTTTTATTGATTTATCGCTTAACGTTTCGGGCAATTTGTAGTACGGTGAGTAAGTTTTATGATTTCAATGGATTAGGACAAAAGTCTACTCCAATATATTGCTTTCAACCTAACGGTATTTAAAGAATCAAATGGCAAATTTCCTTCAAAAAAGCAAAATTATGTCTGAGATAAATTTAGAAAAATCCTGTTTCATTTGAATAAAAACAACGCCAAGTGTTAATGTGGCCCATGTAATTCTTAATTTTTCATTATCTTATTATTTAATACGACCTCGTGGTGCAATAATGAAATTATATTTAAACGGATATTTCTTATTTATCTCATAAAATCGTAAGCCTCCCCCAGGCAAAAACGTGGCTTCTCAATAATGTAATTCCAGTTACCTACATTTCTATATAAATACGAAAAAAGTTAATTTAATAAAGAAAGCAGAAAACAAACAATTTTTTTTAAATTTTTTGTCAGATCAAATTGTTTACAGTTAAAACAAACATGCACTTTTTAGAATAACAAGACAAAAATGCAGTCAAGGCTAACCACTAACGATTCTGCATTAGTAGAACTCAAATCTTTATCTACAGCACTGTGTAAATTAGTTGAAACAAACGGGAAAATTAGAGATGCAATTTTATTGGTTGAGTTTTTTAACTCTATCATTAGTGGAATTAATCATTTAATGAATTATTCAAGTTTAATAATTTTAAAAATTAATGATCACCTTTGGCTGGATTCGAACCAACACCAGTTCAACACTATCAATCTTTCCTTGGTGAAGAAGTTCTTGGTGAGCTTAGAGTTGGGACAGGAAGCCAGATCCTGCTGGAAAAGCCTGTAACCGTCAAGAAACCTCCTATGCAGTGTTGGGGTCAGTTTCCTCTGTATGTAGTTCGTGCTATCTATCATTTCAGGTCCACACGCTGTAAAACAACCCTAGAACCCGTGAACTTTAAAATTGCAACATTCCCGGGTGTAGTTCCTCCTTATCGTGCATCATCCTGTTCTTAACACGCGTGATCTCCATAGCAAACAAAAAAAAAGCTTAAAAAATCCTTTGAAAAGCAATATTAGGAAAAAAGGTGACATTTTGGTATAACAAAGCAGATTGAACCAAAATGTCTCATGTCTGTTAGTCAAATTTGTGTGCCACGGCATTTGAGATATGCCTCTATCCAAGTTTTCCATTGGCCTTTTACTAAGTCAATTTGAGATTTGACGCTTCGTGAGAGCCAACACCTCGCTTAATAACGCCACTTCGTATTATTTCCTACGAAATATATTATGATTTTAAAACGAAAGAATCTCAAGATCTCTAGCTTCCCATATAGCACACGGATATGCTATGGACATCCAATGAACGTCCAAATATCGGCGAACGGATGTCAATTGGATGTCTGATTTTTGGTTGACGGACTTTTAGTGGGACGTCCATAGGACGTACTTTTGTCACAACTTTGGATATTCAACGGACGTCTGTTACTGGACGTAACTTGTACATCTTCTGTACGTAATTTGGACATTTTTTGTAACATTTTTGGATATGATTTTTATGTTCTCTGTACATAATTTGGACGTTTTTTGTAATATTTTTGGATGCAATTTGTACATCCTACGTACATAATTTGGACCGACTTCGGACATAATATGGACGATTTTCGATTGGAATCTGGACGTATTTTGGATATAATACGGACGATTTTCGGACGAAATATGAACGACTTTTGGACGTTTCTTGGATATAACTTGAATGTATTTTGTAATATTTCTGGATGCGATTTGTACGATGAACGATCTTTGGACAATCCGAACGATTTTCGGATGAAATTCGAACGAGTTTCGGATGTGTGTTGTAATATTTCTGGATGTTATTTGCACGTCCTGCGTACGATTTCTAGCCACAATATGAATGATCTTTGGACAAAATTCGAACGACTATTGGACGTAATCTGGGGGTTTTTCAGATATAATTTGGACGCGTTTTATAATATTTTTAGGTACGTTAATAATTAAAGATAAAAATTAATCGAGGAAACTCTTCCATGTACAGTACCACAATCAGCATTGGGAATCGAACCCAACATATACAGTATGTGCTTTGTGAATAAATCCAATCAGGAACATAAAGATGGTATGGATGACGGATTATATATGTTGGGTTTGATTCCCAACGCGAGTTCTCTTTTTTGTATATTCCTGGTTAATTCGCTATTTCTCTATTTATTTCTATATTGGATTTGTATATACTGTACAAATGCGGCCAATAAATGCGGGGCATCCTTGTTTAATGATACGTCGGTTTTAACAAAAGTTCTCTTTTGCATCAGGCTTTAAGGTGGATTGTCAGTTCAATGAATAAGGTACTAAGTACCGACGTATCGTTAGACAAGGGTGCCCCGCATTTATTTGCCGCGATAATACATCACATATGTACAATCAGTTTTATAATGATCTATGACACTAGCAACTACTTTAAATATTTCTAACAGTACCTAGTAAGTATATTAATATCTGGACGGATTTTGAATATAATTATGGGCGTTGTCTGTATTTGGATAGATTAGTTGTACATCCTTTATCATTTGAATATTTTTTCGGGATATAATTTAGACACTTTTCTTTTTCTAACATTGTTGATTTCATACATTTCGTAAAGGGCGATATACATTGGTATAATCATAAATAAAACATAGCATGGAATTTACAGTTTATTCCTTTTTGAAAATATTGTGTGTGTTAACAGTAACATGCGAACATTAAAATTTAAATTCCCAGCAGTCTGTGAAATGTTTTCGTAGGCGTAGCTTAGGCACAACGCATGCCAACACATAACTTATAAACTGATGATTTTGCCTTATTTCTAATGCAACCTCCCAATTTGACAGATAATTCTCCGGAATAAGCTAAGACATTATTTATTCTTTCATAGCCTACTGAAAACTTAAATTTTAATGATTGCATGTTATAATTCATTGTTGATTATTACTATTTTGCATTCTTTTGTTTTTTGGCCCGTTTCAGCCAGGTTTTCAAACAGTCTTCTAGACTTTTTGTCGTGCAGTCTCTAAACATTCTTCTTGCAGCATCTGCAATGGGATACATTATTATAATTATACAAAATATGTTGTTGCATGTAACTTACGTATTATTACTTCACACATGTGTAACTTAAAGTTTTTCTTTGTTCGAAGTCCACAGTAACTGAAGTCTTATGCCAGTTCATCTAATAGTAATCTATGAACAACCATCTTTGTGAATTCATAGAGGCTTGCACCTCAGAAGACTGCTACTTCATTAGTCTACAAATAATTTAAAATTGTTAGAAGATTGTTAACAGAAAGTACAAGTTTTATCACCGTCGATTCTTTATTGTATGAATTGCTTAAGTATGCCTCCAATTCATTTAACTGCGCTAATAAATTAGCAGGCAAATCTATTCGTTCTAATACTCAATAATGATTTAAAATTATATTTATGTCATCATTCTAACTTTTTGTTGACGTTTGAACGAACTTTGGATTTAAAATAGATGTCTAAATTATATGGGCGATTTTTGGACTAGAACTAGACGTTCACGGGACATCCGTCGTCAGACATGCAGTTCCGGTTCAGCATTCGTCCGGACATACAAAAACTGAACGGTTATTATATGCTTAGTAGACTTACGGACTGTTATTAAACGTTCAATCATCATACATCACTAAGAAATATTCGACTAAGATTGGATGTTCACTGAATGTTTGTAAAAGATCGTCCATTTGTACAATTTACCTCCGAAAATATTTGGACAAAGTTTGGATCAAAATTGGATGTCCAGATGTCGTTCGTCCGATGGATGTCCAAACACGGACGTCCAATGGATGTCCAATCTACGACAAATTTTGGATACTAAATGGATGTCCAGTGGACAGACTGTGCTATATGGATTATCATCAACTAAAAATTTACGAGAAAAACTTAGATATATTTATGTATTTTTGAAAATCTTGATCTTACATTATTCACTTTCAGATTAGTTCAGTCAATCTCTTCAACATTTACCTTCATGTTTCTATTTCAATTTGGATCAAGTTTATCTGTTATTTGCATAACGGAGTTTACATTTTTGCTGGTAAGTCTTAATTCTTAACTCGATAATTAGAATTATAAAAACTTGATATACAATGTGTCCAAGATAAGGATGCACAGCATGGGGATCTTCGAAACGTTAAGAGACACAGCATCGGTTAAATGGTATGAAAGTTGGCTATTTATAGGACCTTTTTGCTGGCGTTTGTAAAATCTAGATATCTTGGATAGTTTCAGAGATAATTAAAAAAAGTAGATTTTTCGATTTTCGTTATTATTTTATCTTTCCTTTATTTGAAGAGATATCGGGAAGCTAAAACCACTTTTCATTACCACTTTTTGTTCTCTATTAAAATACGCTAACAAAATTCCTGTACAACGTTTCAGTTTAAAGTAATCAACATCAATCTCATTTTTTTAAATAGGCGGAAAAACAATTGAAACTTGTTTTAAATAGCTCTTGTTGTCACGATTCTAATGATGTAAACATGATAGGGTTATTTTGGTTTTGATTTTTTTGTGTTGAACGCTGCTGTGACCAACGGTAATAATTACTGTTCATCTTCAAAAGTTTGGTTGAGCACATGATCTAACAGTGTTAGATCAGGTGATCGTACAGGCCAGGGTACTGCAGAATGCATTAATTTATAGCATAAGAAATAAAAATAGCCCTATCATGTTTACACCATTAGAATCGTGACAACAAGAGCTATTTAAAACAATTTTCAATTGTTTTTTCGCCTATTTAAAAAAATGAGGTTGATGATGGTTACTTGAAACCGAAACGTTGTACAGGAATTTTGTTAACGTATTTTAACAGAGAACAAAAAGTGACAATGGAAAGTGGTTTTAGTTTTCCGATATCTCTTCAAATAAATAAATGAAAAAATAATAACGAAAATCGAGAAATCTACCTTTTTTTAAATATCTCTGAAACTATTCAAGATATCTAGATTTTGCAAACGTCAACAAAAAGGTCCTATAAATAGCCAACTTCATCCTATTTAACCGATTCTGTATCTCTTACCGTTTCCAAGATCCCCATGCTGTGCATCCTTATCTTGAACACACTGTATAGTACATTTATTTAAAAGTTAATAAAAATTAATTACAGAAGAAAAACGCGTTTCAATATATTTTTATTTGATTCAAGCTATGCTTTTGATTGTCTTAGGCTGATCACCGGACACTTATAGTTAGGCTAAGACTGTTTTTGGTTCAAAACTCAGTTTTATTATTTTAGAATAGTATCTTTTATAATATTTTAGGCCAATTAAAAAGTGTTTGGTAATAACTGAAGTTTAAAAGGTTTACTTACCTATTATGCAGACTAAATTAAGTTTAATTATATTACAATCGATTACAATAGCTACACCAGCTGTTTCAGGCCGTAAAGGTAAGATATAGGTTGGCATTTCTGACATTAGGAAATTCAGTTAAACCATTTCTTCTGCATATTTCTGAATTCACAGGTGCTTAAAGCGACAGTCTTGTTTTGTTTTCTACGATTAACTTTTATCTGACAATACCTTTTTTAACTTAATTAGTACTTCGAGTGTTTAGAAATGTACACATTTCTTTTGCAGTTTCCGATTGCAACCGTGCAGTTTGGTGTATCAGCTTTCTTTTACATTTGTGTAATTGTTCAACTAGCTCTTTATTGTCATTTTGGAAACGACGTAATGCTGCAGGTAAATTCAGTAAAAGCTAATTAAATTGGAAATAATGCTAAATTATTATTTTTATTTTCAAACTTGGCCGTAGAGTTTAACAATTGGTGAAGCCTGTTATTTGTCCGGTTGGTATAACTACGACGACCCCGGCATTAGAAAATCCTTATTTATTATAATGGAACGAGCAAAACGTCCATATATATTAACTGCGGGAAAATTTATAACTTTAACACTACGTGCTTTTCTAACGGTAAAGCGACCGTATACATAATGGAAAATTTAATGTAAAAACCTTTTTTCAGGTTATGCAATCAGCTTTTTCATATTTCACGGTATTGAAACAAATGTATAGTAAAGGTAAATAAAAGAGGAATAACGAAATATTATTGGAATTTTTCTGTACACCTACAAGAACGCATATATTTGTAGTATGGTAATTGGAATCTTAAAATTTCACCCTGAATGTATATTTTAAAATACCTAGAATACACTAAAGAGCTTTTATAAAGAGTAGACGTCACAGATAAAAAGCGTTTTTAATCACATTATGTGTGTTATACTTCACTGCAATGTATTGGAAATACTTGTACTTATAATAATAATAAAGGTTATGAAATATATTTGGTGTCGTATTTTTATGTTTACTCGTATTTTATATTTTATTACTTCTATTAGTTGGGCCATTATTATTAATTTCTTTTTTTCTTTAGAAGTGGGTGTGGTGTGAATAGTAATATAAATAACTCAAGAAAATCGACTATTCTTTGGGCCTACATCATAATGATAAGCAACTACGTAACATTTTCATTTTCAAGTGACGTATTAATGCTGCAGTTTTAATTTTTTTGGGTTTAACTGTAAAATATTATAGTAGTGTTTTTCTAGAAACTTCTACTCCATTTAGTATAAGCAAATAGTAAATACTTAGGGTAGGTGGGGGTAAAAGCTCTCATGGGGCAAACACCCGGATTTGATTTTAAAAAAGAAGGGATACAGTTATGAAAGTGTCCGTGAGGAAGCAGTTGGGTTTCGGCGAAATCAGTTGTGTGCGTGAAATTCATAGCGACAAAAGACGTAACAGAGATAATGAGGTAAGTCATTTTTTGAGCATTTTTCGACTATGTTTTCCTTAATCCTCTCATTCATTCATGTTGTCAATCGAGGGTTTGTTTGGCCATTCACTTACATGCGAGATTTCTTCTATTTACAAGGAGCACAACGCCGTTATTCAACCTGTTGCTATTGGGGCAAAACCTCTCAAGATTTTTGAGGCAAAATCCTGCACTCTTTGAAATGCAGGGATTTGTTTCTTTTTGTTGACAATTTAGGTTAATCTTGTAGTGGTATAAAAACGAAAAAGTTTCTTAATATTTCCAGGAAAACAACAAGCCAAAAATGTTTTTACGGATCCCGACTTTCTTCCCTCTCAGGTTACTGACCAAGATCTTCAAGAGGACGATGAAAGAGGACATCAAAATAACTACTGGCAAACACAATTTTCTGAAGTGAATGAGCCGTCTGTTGTTCGGAAGAAATTTCGTCTCCCAGAAACTCACCTGATATCGACATGCCAGATGACGTCCAATCTACTGTTTATTACTTAAGTTCTGCCATTCAATCTTCTATTTCGACCACATCCGGTCAGAGAGACTCAACCGACTCAGATATTCGTAACAAATCCTGAAAATACCATCCCGCTTCCAAAGATAAATATCAAAAGGAAACGTTTAGGTAACGGAATGGAGTCAGTGTTGCTGACTTCCACTCCTCACAAAAAGTTCAAGGAAAATGAAGCAGCTGAAAAAGAAAAAAAAGAAGCCGAGAAACAGAAACGTTCAAACAAATGATTGAAAAGGAGGTGGCTGTTTCTTATTACAAGCTTGACAGTCTCAAATGAACGAAAAAAGAAGTCAGCTGCTGTTCCTTCAAGTTCCTCTGAGTTCGACAGAGAAAGTTCACTTCACAACAGTAACCCAGATTTTGACTTGCTACTTCCTGACGGTGAAAATGATAAAATGTCTAACGAGGAAGTCGAAGTTTCTTTCTAATTCCAGGAAAATGATTTTACAATAGCGAAAGTACAAAGAAAAACCAAACATTTTTCAGGCTTTATGTCGCTAAAATTACTTCCGTTCACAACGACGGCTACGATAGAGTGTTTCTTAAACAAGTTCCTGGATCTAACAAATTTTCAGAATCTTCGGAAGAAGATTTCATCGATAAAAGAGATGTAGTTTTAAAATTATCAAAACCTATAAAAAGCGATTGTGTGTTGTTTTAAGAAATGGTTAAGTTTAAAAACAATTTGACTGACTTTACTTTCTAATGAAAAGCAAAATTGTAACTTTTTTTAAATTTGTTTTGTGGGCTTTCTCGTATCTACTCTTGTTTTACCACTTAGTCATGGAAGATTTGTCGTTACTTAACGTTACCAGTGTGAAATCTATTTGCATTATTGAGTTTGTTATATTAAAGTTTTTGAGTAGAATTTGCATTGAGTTGGTTATGTAAAATTGTTTAATACAAAATATAAAATTCTTTGGGTATTCGTGTTGACTATCTTTTTAAAATATTCCATATTTTCATTATTGGGGGAAATCCCTGCACTGCAGGTTTATACCCCGTTGGGCAAACCCACGCAAAACATAGTTTTGGTAAAAATTAAATTTTTCAACTTCTATTGATCTGGAATGGTTGCTGAGAAACAGAAGTTGTGTACAATATCTTAAACAAACATTTTGAACAAAAAGCGGGTCAAAATTACTTTTAGTGGCTTCAGGGTATGGGCAAAACTGAATAATACGGGTTTTTGGTGCCCACTGCAACAACCACGACTATTGCTCTCCTAGAGGTTGCTTTTAACAAGAATCAAAAATTAACAAAACCATTATTGGTGTTTCTGAAAACGCTTGATCGTGGGGTTTTTCTTTCATTTTCGTTTGTTTCCCATAATCACTAGTTTGATGGTTACTACACATACAGAAAGATCGGAAGAAGTTGCAGTAGCACCGTCGCGACTGGACGAAATCAAACGTGTTTGATTTTTCCGGCCGTGTTAAAATAAAATTTGTTACAGAAAAAATGAGAATTGGTAATCCCTCATAACACAAATTACAACTTCCACGTAGCTGACTCGGCAGGTTTGAGATCGGGGTGGTTCGGCAGTCTACTTCTTAGACGACTTATTATTAGAAGACAAAATAGGGAAATGGACGCCAATGACGATAGTCGTGTATCTCCAAATAGCAAACCTCGTTATAAGCCCGCTATATAGATGTTCTTGTAAACTTAGTAAACTCGACACGTAATACTTTCTTTACGTCTAACACAAGTGAACTCAAATGATACATCCGGTATATCGAAGCTTGCTTTATAATTAGTAATTTGGTAATGCTTAAACACCAGGAGCCCTAAGACCTGGATAGCGACTTTAGAGGTTGTCGAACTCCTAGTGGTTTACAACTGATCTTTACCAGAAAGTACTCCAAAAAAACATCCAAACAAAAACATGCAGAGTGGTGATAAAGTTTGGAGCAAAATTCATAATTTTGTTATAAATCTTTTTTTCGAAAAATACTTGAACACGTGGATTTTATATTCCAATAAGATATTTATGATCACAGAAAGATGTTTTTCGACAAATCATGTTATTGAGCAATGACGTCATCATCATTTTTCTAAAATTACAACCCCAGTCTTTTTACAGATTTTGATTGACTTCTTCACTGGTTGAATGATGGTGTAAGAAGTTTGGTACCTTACATAACAATGTTTTCGAGGAAAACACTTATTCAGTTGATTAACATCAACATTTATTCTCAACAAAAATAACCTTTAAAATTGAAAAAGAAACAACGAAAATCATGCTTTCACTGGACAATTAGCGCTGAATAATAATACCGATCATTCGACGGTAGTCAAATTATTTAAACACGAGAACTACCATTCTTATAAGGTGCACTTAATACATTAATTAAATGAAGATGATTTAGACCGTCGGTTACAGTTTTGCGAAGACTTGATGTTACGCTGTGATAGGGATGCTAAATTGTATCAAATCTTTGACGGACTATTTAAAATTACTGTTACAACGGGATAAAAGTGACAAATTACACCACAACAGAGATGCTTTTCTGATCTTCGAATAACAAGGCTTTTATTACAGCATTCATTTCTAATAAGTATCCAATATGCAAGTCTGAATCCATTTTATTAAAAGGTGCTAATTATTCTACCCGCTGAGTGGTGCGGAGATTTGAAATGTACTCGCTTTAAACCGTTGTACCGTGTATGGCACTATATTGACATAATGTGACCACATTGTAATGCTGTGCACCGTCGCCCGTAAACGACAGCGTATAAATACTGCTGTAGGGGAAATCACCCTGACCGCAGACTACGAAATTCTCGTTTTACCTAGGAATTATGTATTTTACCTTTTCAATTGAAAAATGATCTGCGATATAATATACGAATATATTATTTTGTTTAGTAAAAGAAATACTGAGATAAATAGAGTTTGATTCAACATTTGTTTAAAAACGTATTTGCTTTTAAATCAACAGAAGAAAATTGTTCAAAAATGTTTAGCCTGGTATTCAGTTTTTGTTAAAACAACCCCGAGATAATTTCCACAAAGCCAACATACGTTGAAAATAAGTTTCTATTACTTAAAATAACAATGCACGTTTATCAGAACTAGCGATAAAAGTTAACAAACCCATATTATCCACAATCAACTTATAATTGGATTTTTATCCACACTTATGAATCGTTTTAACTAACATTTTATCCACTAGTGGAATAAAGTTAGTTTATTTCATTGTTGTGGATTCCTTTCAGTCGCGTTTGCATAGTTACTTATTATCATTGTTATTTATATTTAAATGTCGGTTTATTTTTTTTTATTAAATTCGAATAATTTAGACTTGTGATTGTGGATAAAACGTTGTATTGCATTCGTGTTTTAGTCGCGTTTTACGCTGTCTAAAACACTCTTACAATAAATAACTATTGGCGTTGCTGTCGAAGTGTCTACAACTATCTTCACCGGGTGCAGTGAAGTTTCGCATTATATTATTTTGAGTAAATATAATGTAAACACTTTGGATAAACTAGCCAATTTTAAATTAGTTTATAATTTATTGGGGTTTTGTTTCACGTTTCCTATTAAATTACTTTAATCAATAGTTTGTTTTCAATACAAAAAAAGAACATACACGCAAATTTTCGGTACAGCTATGGGCAGCCCCCTATCAAGTATTACCACCAACTTGGTGATAGGAGAGATTTGAAATAAAATATTACCCAAATATATGAGTACAAAAACAATACTGTTTTTCAAGAGGTATGTTGATGATTGTCTACTATGTAT